>JAJPUD010004843.1:164522-181016 GCA_023553655.1 Myrmecobius fasciatus
GGGAAAAGAAATGAATAGAACATGTGTTGATTTATATTCAGTCTCCTTAGTTCTTTTTTTTCCAGATGCAGATGGCATTTTCTGTCCAAAGTCTATTGGGATTGCTTTGCATCACTGAACCACTGAAAAGAAGCAAGTCTTTCATAGTTTATCATTGCATATTCTTGCTGTTATTGTGTACAGTGTTTTCCTGATTCTCCTTGTTTCATTAAGCATCAGTTCATATAAATCTTTCCAAGCCTTTCTAAAATCAGTTTGTTCATCATTTTTATAGAACAATAATATTTCATTACCTTCATATATCACAACTTATTTAGCCATTCCCCAATTGATAGGCATCTACTTACTTCCCAATTCTTTGCTACCACAAAAAGAGCTGCTACAAACATTTTTGCACATGTGGATCTTTTTTTGACTCCTTTAAGATTTCTTTGGGATGTGCAGACCCAGTAATCCACTGCTGGGTCAAAGGGTATGCATACTATTATAGTACTTTGGGCATAGTTCCAAATTGCTTTCCAGAATGTTTGGATCATTTCACAACTCCACCAACAATGTATTGGTGTCCCAGTTTTTCCATATCCCCTCCAACATTTATCATTATATTTTCCTGTCATCTTAGCCAATCTGAGAGGTGTGAGATGGTACTTCACAGTTGTTTTAATTTGTATTTTTCTAAACAATAGTGATTTAAAACATAATTTCTTCATCTGAAAATTGTTCATACACTTTGACCATTGATCAATTATAGAATGACTTGTATTCTTATAAAATTGACAGTTCTTTATATATTTAAGAAATAAGGTCTTTATCATTTAAGATTTTTTCCCAACTTTGTACTTCCCTTTTAACTTTGTGCAAAAGGTTTTCATTTTAATGTAATCCAATTTGTCCACTTTGCCTTTCATAATGTTCTCTAGTTCTTCTTTGGTTATAAATTCCTCCTTCAAAGAATCTGATAGGTAAATTGTCCCTTACTCTCATATACCCATTTTTACCTTATTTTGGTATGGAATGTGAGACGTAGGTCTATGCCGAGTTTGTGATATATTATTATCCAATTTTTATCACATGAAAGAGTTCTTATTCCAGAAGCTGGAGTTTGGGGTTTTTTCAAATACTAGATCACTTTAGGTCTTAATTATTGTGCCATGTGTATCTAATCCATTCTGCTGATCCACCACTCTATTTTTTTAGCCAATACCAAATAGTTTTGATGATTGCTACTTTATAATATAGTTTTAGGTTTGGTATTGCTAGGTCATCATCCTTTGTATTTTTTCATTAATTCCCTTTATATTCTTGACCTTTTGTTCTTCCAGATGAATTTTGTTATGAGTTTTTCTACTTCTATAGAATAATTTTTGGCAGCTTGATTGGTATGGCACTGAACAAGTAGATCAATTTAGGCAGAATTTTCATTTTTATTATATTAGCTCCACCTAACCATGAACAATTAATAATTTTCCAGTTGTTTAGATCTTACTTTATTTGTGTGAGAAGTGTTTTGTAATTGTGTTCATATAGTACCCGGGTTTGTCTTGGCAAATAGACCCCAAGTATTTTATTTTGTGTACAGTAATTTTAAATGGAATTTCATTTTCTATCTTCTAGGGATGGGCTTTGTTAGTAAAATATAGAAATGGCAATGATTTCTGTGGGTTTATTTTATATCCTGCAACTTTGCTAAAGTTGTGAATTGTTTCTAATAGCTTTTTGAATAATTTTCTAGGATTGTCTAAGTATATCATTATATCATCTGCAAAGAGTGATACTTTTACTTCCTCACTGGCTATTCTAATTACTTTAATTTATTTTTCTTTTCTTATTGCTAAAGCCAACACTTCTAATACAATGTTGAATAATGGTGGTGATAATGGGCATCCTTGCTTCACTCGATCTTAATGGGAATGCATCCGCTTCTCTCTTTTACAAATAATGCTTGTTGTTGGTTTTAAATAAATACTGCTTATTATTTTAAGGAAAGCTCCCTTTATCCCAGCAGCTTATTATCACATAATCAACCATATCAATAAGTAAACCATCAGAAATCACATGACAAGCTTTTTCTTCATCTATTGAAATTGTCTTGTGATTTCTGTTGCTTTACTTACTGATATGGTTGATTATGGTAAGAGTTTTCCAGACATTGAACCAGCCCTGCATTCCTAGTATAAATCCACTTGGTCATATTGTATTATTGTGATAATAAACTGTTGTATTCTCTTTGCTAATATTTTCTTTAAAATCTTTGCATCAATATTCATTACAGAGATTAGTCTGAAATTCCCTTTCTCTATTTTGGCTCTTCCTGGTTTAGGTTACAGTACTATATTTGTGTCATAGAAGGAATTTGGCAGGACTTTTTGTTTGCCTATTTTCCCAAATTTACATAGTATTGGAATTAATTGTCTGGTAGAATTCACTTGTGAATCCATCTGGTCCTGGTGCTTTCTTTTCCTTGGAAATATGACCAAGGGCCCTATTCCTTTGTGCCTGGCCATTATTGATCCTTTTTTTCGTGCATGTAGGAAGAATTGCCAGTCAGTACCAGCTGTGCCCAGTGCCAGCAAAAGCTTCATTATAATTTCTTTCTGATTAGTTGTCTAACCCTCTTACAATCTCTGGACTGAAAACTACTGAAGTTGCTGCTGCCATTGTTGTCACATGTTCTATACATGTGGACTTTTCACAAAACTAACTCCAATATAGTGCCATAGACTGCTTTTACTGACCTTTTTCAGTTTTTTTAGGCAGAAAAATATCTCATCCTGAGAATTTGTTAGCTCTGCAACTCCAAAATTTGATTTGAGATGTGATTTTAAAGTTGTTTAGAGAAAAAATGTTAGGAAAGTTCATCTGGGTGCCTAATAATCAATCTTGGCTCTGCACTTCTAAGAAATTATATTGTAAACCAAAGAAAATGTAAATTCTGAGGGCAGGAACTTATGTGTCTGTGTGTGATTCTTTCTCCACCTCATTTTATACATGAGAAAATTGACTCAAATATGGCTAAGTAAATTTCCCAGAGTCACAGAGCTAGTAAGTGTCTGAGGTTGATTTTGAACTACCAGGAAGATTAGTCTTTCTGATTCCAGGTCCTCCACTCTATCCACTGCTCTACCTAGTCTCCCTAATGTAATATGTATTTAGTTCACTCTTTAGTACACTCTTGATAGCTGTCATTATCCATGAAGAATCAAGCTATCACATCCACAGATGTCTTTAGGTCAAAGCAACTGATTATTCAGAGCTTCATGAGATATTCACTTGCTTGTCATATAATTCTAAGCATGAAATTTTGGGTACATTTATCCTCTAATATTTTTTTTGAGTGCCTACTCTGTGCTCAGCATTTTGATATGTACTATAGTAAATCCAAAAGCAGTATAAGGAATAGTTTTTTGCCTTTAAGGAGTCTTATACTCTATTTGAGTAGATAAAAAGAAGTTTCAGGGAGAAAAATTACAGAGTAATGAAGTAGTAAACTGTGTGACATTGATTTAAACACTGTAGGAATTTCAAGATAGAATGGATCACTACAAATCCATCCTCAGTTTGGGATACATATCATTTGCTAATGATAGTTTACTGGTGTGAATTCTGAAAATGAAGGCAAAAAGTTATTTCTAGAAAATAAAGGATTTTGATGTTCTCTCATTTAAAAGATGCTATGCAAAGGACAATTAAGTGGTACAGTGGATATAATGCTTGGCCTGGAATCTGGAAAACCTAAGTTCAGATCTAACATCAGATACTTAGTAGCTTTGTGAATCTGGTCAAGTAATTAACCCTATTTGCTTAGTTTCCTATCTGTAAAATAAGCTGGAGAAAGAAATGGCAAAGTAATCCAGTATCTTTACAAAGAAAATTTCAAATGGCTACAGGAAGACAACACCAGCACTCAAATATAAAGGAATTAAATTCCAATCATACCACAATTCCAGTTTTTTAGCAAGAATTTTCTCCTCTTTAAGTTTAACCAGATTAGACTTTACAACCTGAATGATTTCCGTAGGATGGTACACCACACATGTGTATGGTATGGAAGTGATGACCCCTGATATTTTTTTAAGGATTAATGCTATGGAGAAATTTAAAAAAAATTCCTACATTCAAAGCTAAACCCAGTTGTTGTAATTGAGATAATAAGTAGTAATATAGCAGAAGATGAAAGGCTCTGAGATTCTTATCCCTGCCAGTACTGCATGGTTAGCCAAACACCAGACATTTAATAAAGTTCATAACCATATCTCAAATCTTATACAAAAACAGTCTTCAATTTTAATTACTGACCTTCTCTCTATCAGCTTATTTTTCCTTGCACTTACTAGTTTTGTTTTCTTCTTTCCCAGATAGTGAACAAATATCCTTTTCCTCTTTCGAATTCTATTTTCAATATATCTCCTCCAGAAGACATCAGTAACTGACTATAGTGGGTTTAAAATTTATATGTGTAAAGTCTATTATGTGTTTGGGCAATATTATATTATTCTATATTTTGTAGTATTTTTTTTACTATCTTTTGGCCTTGTCTTCTTTTCTTCCCACATTGTTTCTCAATTTGGACTATTTAATCAGGTCAACAAACATGTATTAAAAGTCTTATTATGTGTCATGTAATGCAATGATCACTTGGGAAACAAAAAAAAGTTCATAAACATGTTCCTGACATTCAGGAGCTCACAGTCTAATAAGGGAGAAAGCATACAAACATCTGTGTACAAACAAGGTCTATACAAGATAAGCTGGATGTAATACCCGAGAAAAGGAATTGTTATTAAGAGATATTGGATTTTGTATTATAATTACATATTTATATGTGTATGTGTATGTGTCTTCTCACTCTATCACAGTTCTCATTTGTCAAACTCCATGAGGGTTGAGTATGCATACTTATCCAAATTTTCCATCTTTCCTAACATCTAACACAATTCTTTGCTTATCATTAATATTTTTTAAAATGCTTAATCAATCCAATGAATTATCAATAGATCTAGAGAATTCTAGTCAGAGTTTTCAATCTGCAATATTGATTTTTAGTGCTTTTCATTCAGAAAATATTGCAATCCAAATGACTTTGCATGTTTTCCTTATTCTTTGCTTTACTGGAGAAAAATATCCAAAAGGAAGATCCAGCCATTTTTCCTGACTAATTTTGTTTTGCAAACAAATTTAGTAATTGTAAAGGATAATCTACTATTTCTAAATTACTATTTCCATTATTATTCAAAAGTTCCCCCTCCTTTCAAAAATCTTTCCCTTTATTCCATGGATCATACTTTTTAATTGCCACTTGCACTGACTTTCTGCAAGATAGTGACAATTGAAGTCATCTGATCATAATCAGTTTTAAATAGTTTGATTCATCTCATGCTGCATTCTTCTGAATGCCAGTATATAATATTCCTTTAAGCCCAGTGTACTGTTAAGCTCACTGTAAATATATATACATATATATATGCACATACATACATATATATTATACATAATATATGGATATGTATATTCCCATTCTATATAATTTTGTCCTAATTTATTGGCAATTTCAACATAATTAGACAATAGCAACATTCAAACAAATAATTAAATGGGTTGGGGCTATTCAATTCCTGATTCAAAGGAACATTTTGTAGTTATGAGAATGAATAGAAAAAATACAAAAAAGGGAATCTGAAAATCTTATTTTACTCCTAACATTCTTTTTGATATTGTACCAGTTATCTTATTCCTTTTTGACACAGTTGCCTAATTTGTGAAATGAAGGCATTTAAATAAATGATTTTTGAGATCCCCTTTTGATTTTCTTTTATTCTATAAATATTGGATATATGAAAGTATTTTTCTTTTTCCTTTTTTGCTAAGGCAATTGAGATTAAGTGACTTGCCCAGGGTCACACAGCTAGGGAATGTTAAGTGTCTGAGTCCAGATTTGAATTCAGCTCCTCCTGACTTCAGGGCTGGTGCTCTATTCACTGCGCCACCTAGCTGCCTATGAAAGTATTTTTCATGGAAATATCATAACTCTGATCTTAAAAAAAACAAAAAACAAGTAATATATCATTGGTCACAAACTTAGATGTGAAAATATTTTAAAACCAAGGGAAAGTCAGGTTTCAGTGACCCAAACTGACAAAATGCTGAGTTGCAAACAAACCAACTTCTCACTTAATGAGAAGGAAATTGATTTTGAAAATAACTCCAGTTTAAATATGTTCATGTATTTTGTAATTTAGATTATGATGGTTTGCTTATTTAAAGATATCTGACTTCTTGGTCCTTCCTAAATCCCATGCCACTCTTATTCTTTTGCATATGTGAAGCCAGAGTTCTGATTCCATTATGCTCTTTTTGATCTACCCTCTCTATATTCTGTCCCAATGTCCCTTCCCTCTGATACATATATATATATACGTTCATTATTGCAAATATAGAGTCAGATAGAGCATAGAAAATTCTGTGTGTTCTCTCTATGTGTTTATGCCTTTCTCTGCCTCTCTATTTCTCAGTTTCAGTTTATGTGTGTATATGTGTGTATGTATATCTTTCTCTTCCATCATCTTTTATTCCTTCTACTACTTTTCCCAAAAGGAGCCTGTTACATCCTGTAATTCCACTGTTTTTTGAAGCTAGGAAAAGAGACAGAATACAAATCTTCTCCCTAAAATACTAAAGACTTTATAGTTTATCCTTTCTGGTATTAGTCTATAAGAAATATTGGATAAAATTAATTCTTATTTATAGAAAACAAATTACTTATTTTTAAGCAAGATGAACAATATTGCATATTAGAGAGATCACTGAACTGGGAGCAACATGTTCCAGAGTTCAGAGACTTTGTTATAAACTTACAATATGACCTTGGACAAATTACTTAATTATTCCGGAGTTTCCCATTTGAAAAATAAAGGATTTGGATTAGTTGAACTCTAAGGTCCTATTGGTAATGATATTTTATGGATGCAGTGGGTATCTAGAAGATCAATAATGCTATAAACAGTTTTCATTTTGGAATAACTGTTTCAATTCAAATATAATGTTTTAATCTTACTGCTTTATTTCTTCTCAAGAAAATCTCTTTAGGGGACTGTAGGCAATTAAGAATTGTTTATGTCTATTTTTCTTACATGCATCCATTATATGACAGGATTTTCTTGCCTGCCTATCACAGCAAACACACACTTGGCTTCCATTCATTACTCAGCAACTATAATCTGACCACTTTTCTCAAGAGAATCTATTCTTCCTTCCCAGACCATCTATAGGGATATATCTGACAAGAAGTGATAGGCTTTGTTATGTCCCAGACCTGAAGACAAAGGTTTAGCATGGAAGGAATGGCCAAGTCCTAAAATGGAAGAAAATTATCCTGTGATATTTTGGACCAAAATAATTTAGGCAAAAGGAAAGCTACACATTTTGTTTTTTTTTTCATTTTTAAAAATTTCCCTTTAATTATTTTATATTTATTAGAAAACCTCAAAAAATTTCTAAACTAGATATCTATTCTTGAATTCATTTGAAAGCCTTAGTAAATCCCATATGGATTTTTGTCATATATTTGTCTTTAAATCAAAAGCTTTCTTAGCTATGAAAAATGACGTTAAATGTTAATAGAGATTTGAGGTAAAAATCTCTGGACTGATTTGGCAACTATTACCCCAAATTAGAAGCTTAAATGAATGTTTTGAGCTTCATGCTAGCTCTCACTAAAACTTTCCGTTTTGTATATTTCTCTGTGTCTGAATTTACTCTCCTAACTTCTGCCTCTTAGAGTAACTTTTCCCTTCAAAATTTATTTGTAGAGCCATTTCCTATATGAGGCATTTTGTGGTTTCCCCAGAAATTCTTTACTGTCTCAACAAAATATTTTTGTATGTATCCTTACACACATGCATACATAGATATGTGTATTATATGTGTATATATGTGAATATGTATATATACAGATGTGTTTATTCTTTTTCTGTTTCTCTGATTCTATGTCTCTCTGTATCTCTCTGTCTCTATCTCTGTCTCTATCTCTCTGCTTCCACTTCAATAGATTGTAAGCTCCTCAGGGATTTCTTTTCTTTCTTTGTATCCTAAATTTATAGCAGAGTATCTGGCAAGATATCATGCTAAATAAATATTTGCTGATAAATTGATTTAAAGATGTTGACTTCAGGGATTATATACTTATTGAAATGTTTTTCTTTTTCCCATATCTTTTAATCATAACATTTTTGGCATGATTTAAAGTTTGCCTCCGAAGAGAACTTTTATTTTTTACAACAGTCATGCAAGTATTTTTATCCTCATTTCCAAGTGAGAAAACTGAGATTGAGAGGGTCAGTTGCCAAAGTCAATGTAACTAATAGATATGTGAAACATGTTGCCAACTGAGTGTCATGATTCCATGGCCAAAATTCTATCTACTGTAACAAATGTAGGGATATAAAATTCAGTTTGTGAGCTAAGCAAGCAGCTCTAGCAGCAGCAAAAACACAGACAAGAGTTAAAAGAGATCTTGAAACTCATCAATTCCAACTTACTGCCTCTCACATTTTTGGGAAGCAAAATGAACAAGTATTTATTAAAAACCTCTGATATGCCAGAAACTATATGAAATCCTCTGCAAATATCTCTTTTAATCCCCACAACAACCCTGGAAGATAGATGCAATAGTTATCTCCATTTTACAGTTGAAGAAACTGAGGAAAATAGTGACTAAATGATTTGTCCAGTATTACAGAGACAGTAAGTATCTGAGGTCCAATTAAAACCTAAGTCTTCCCAACTTCAGAACTCTCATTCCATCCACTTTGCTAATTCATTGTTTGTTTGTTTTTTCATTTTATTTTTTTAATTACAAATAATGTTATCTGGTTTTATGAATAATTTAATTTACTAGATTTAATTGTGGATGTTAGATCATATTCCAAAATCAAATCAAACTCAGATAACTGAAATTTGCTATCATTAATAATAATTTAAAATATCCAAAAGAATGTGTTACCAGTCCTGATTGTAATCCCCCCTCCTCCAAGTGAAGGAGAACTCTATGACTGCTTTAAGCAAATTATTTATCTGTGGATTAAATGTCACCTCCCATTGTGATTGCTTTGAAGAAGATAAATTGAATTTGTTAAAACATCACTCAATGTATCTTCATAGTCTTATGATTCCTACATTCTATCATGCAAATCCATCTTTCCAGTTCATAAGAGAAAAGTAGGAGTGGCACCAAAGCTGTAAGAATTATCTCCACAATTTAGCATCTTTGAATATTTCTATTCTATTTCAAATGTAAGATTTCTCCCCCTATTTTATTGACAAGCTGTGATAGTTTCAATATAGAGAAATTGTGCATCAATGCAGAATGACAACTTGACTTGCTTAAAGTCTTAAGAAATTTTGTAGGAAGTAAGTATTTCATTTGCAGAGAGAGTTGTCTAAGGTCATTTTCAGCCCTAACATTTTATAATTCTTTACAATTAGCCTATAAATTATTTAAGGCTTCTAGATATTAGGGATGTGAATCCTGATCTTCCTAAATCCACAACTAATTCTATTCACTATGCCAAGTTATTTAAGAAAAAATTAAGTGTTGATCACAAAAAGCTAACATTGTTTTATCAAGAAATTATCATGGCAGATAAATAATATTTTTGACAGTTAATAAAGTTGCAGAACAATGTAATGTTATATGGTTTCATTAGATTTTGACAAACCATTCAATAAACTTTCATATTCAATACTTATGAAAAAAATTGGTAGATATGAACTAAAAGATAGTACAGTTAAGTGCATTTGAAACTAGCTAATTGGGTGAACAAAAACATAATTAAACTTTCAATATTAACTGGAATTAAAGATTTCCAGTGGAATGTCTCAGATCAATACTTGACTTTGTTTTGTTTTTATCAGTGATTTGGATTAAGGCATAGATGATATGCTTATTGTTTTGTTTACACATAACTGAAAAATTAGTTACATCATGGAGTGTCAATATAAAAAAACTTAATCAGTGATAAACTAAAATTAATTTAAAGAAATGAAATTTAATTATGTAAAACCTAATATATGGGTTTAAAAATCAACTTGACAAGTATAATAGATAGACATTGGGGCTAGGGATAATTTTGTCTGATAAAATCTAAAGTTTTTAGTGGAGGGTAAGTTCAATATTAGTCATTATATCAGTGTAATCTTAATCCTGAGCAGCATAAATTTGAAGAATAAAGCAGTACTAATGCCACTGTACTCTTCATTTAAAAAACATCTCTAGTATTGAATTAATTTTTAGGCACCAATCATTCAATTAACAAGCATTTATGTTAGTATTATGTGTTAAGCACTGAAGGCACAAAGAAAGGCAAAGAAAATTATCTTAATAAGGAGCTCATAATCTAATGAGAAAGACAACCTGCAAACAACTGAACATTACATATCTTAACTTGAGGTATTTTTCCTTCATGTAATTACTGTCTGGAATGATTCCACTTCTCAACTTCATTCATTGCTTGCCTTTCTTAGATTTCTTCAGGTCTTAATTATAGTCAGACCTTCTATAGAAATTAATCTTACTTTACAGAAAAATAGAAGGGAAAAGGGATAGAAGAAGGAGGGAGAGTGATAAAAGAGAGGGCATATTAGGGTAAGGAATGATCAGTAGAAAAACACTTTTTGAGGAGGGTCTGGATGAAAGGAGAGAATAGAACAAAGAGGGGAATACAATTAGCATTAGTAATTAGGAAAATAATTTTGAAGTAAGTTTCTTTGATGAAGGCCTTGTTTCTCAGGTGTATAGGAAACAGTCAAATTTATGAAGAAAAAAAATAAGAGATATCCCCCAACTGATACATGATCAAAAGATATGACCTGTAGCCAAAGGGCTCTAAAATCATGCCTAGCTTTTGACCTAACTATATATCTATATCTATATCTATATTTTACTTTTCCTTCCCAATTCTTCCTTTGCATCCCTTTTCCTGATCCCTTAATTTTATTTTCTTAAGAGATCATTTTATTATATTCAACTCAGTTTCATACTCTTATCTATATAATCCTTGTAACTGCCATAATAATCAAGTTCTTAGAAGTTAGCAAGTATTATCTTCTCATGTATACATGCAAACAGTTTAACTTTATTAAAATCATTTTGATTTCTCTTTCCTAATTATCCTTTAATTTAATTTCTTGAGTCTTGTATTTGAAACTCAGTTTCTCTTCAGCTCTGGTTTGTTAAACAAGAATATGTCAAAGTCTTTAATTTTGTGGAATTTCCATTTTCCTCCAAATGATTAAACTCAATTTTGCTATATTGATGATTCTTGATGGTAAGACTACCTACCTTTTTTCTTTCTAATAAATCCTGTTTCAGGTCCTCTGAGATTATACTGTAGTAGCTACTAAATTTTGTATTCTCCTGAGGTAATTTTACCATGTTTGAATTATTTCTTTCTTGATGCTTTTAGTAACTTCCATTGAACTTAACTGGCGGTCCCACCATTTGGTTAACATATTCCTTGGAATTTCCATTTTTGGATCTTTTTCAGGAGATCATCAATGGATTCTTTCAATTTCTATTTTACAAATCTGATTGTAAAATATCAGGATAGTTTTCCTTGGCAATTTTTTGAAAGATGGACTCTAGGTTCTTTTTTGGTTTTTCTTTACTTTCAGGTAGGTATTCTAATAAGTCTTAAATTGCCTTTCCTTTTTATCTTTTTTCTAAGTCAGTTGTTTTTCAAATGAAATATTTCTTTTTTTTATGTTTTCTTTCATTGCTTTGATTTTCTTTTAACATCTTGATGTCTTATGGAATTGTTGGTTCCACTTCCCCAATTCTAATTTTTTTAAAGAAATTATTATCTTCACTGATACTTTTTGCCTCTTTTATTCCATTTGGCCAATTTTAATTTTTAATGAGTTCTTCAGTGAATTTTTTTGGTACTTTTTTGGACAATTCAGTTTTTAAGATATTCTTCTCTTCATTGAATTTTTGTACTTTTAAAAAATCATTAGACCAATTTTCTTTTTTACTGGATTTTTTTATTATTATTTATGGGCATCCTTTTCCAAATTGTTAACTTTTCCCATAAATTTCTTGCATCTCTGTCATTTCATTTCCCATTTTTCTCCTTTAGCTTTTATACTTAATTTTTAAAATCCTGTTTGAGCTTTTACAGAACTTCTTTGGGACCTGAAAAAAACTCATATTTTTTTATTTGGGGTTTTGACTGTAGCAGTTTTGACTTTGCTGTCTTTTCTTGAGTTTTGTTTTGATTTTCCTGTCACAATAGTAACTCTATTGTCAGAATCTTTTGTTGTTGTTATTTGCTTGTTTTTCAGGTTATTTCTTAAATGTTAGCTTTATATTAAAATTGAGCTCTATTCCCCACATAGAGGGGGCATTTTTTTAAAGCTTTTAAGTTTTTTGTGTAACAGTTTTCAGAGCTACTTCTGGAAGTGTGTAAGTTTTCAGTTCTTCCAATACAATAGAATATAAGAAGAGGTATGATTATTTCTTTTCTTGCCTGTGCTCTGGTATGTGACTGACTGCAATTAGCAAACCCTGCTACTGTGACTAGGGTCCTTACTAGCCCCTAAACAAAAACTCTTATTTGTAAATGCTCCTCCTTGGCCTAGGACTGGGACCAAGGACTTAGACCTCTATCTGAGTATGGCTAATACATCAGAGTCCTGCACATAGTGCCAGAAAAGGGATCCTTATAATCTTTTTTCTGGCCAGTTGTCTGATTTTGGTCCCCTTTATGGCCTAAGATCCCTGTAACTAGCTGCTCTCACCACTGATACAGTTGGCTTCAAGCTGGTTTGATAGAGTAAGGCCTGTGTAGGTGCAGTCAGTGCTGTAGCAGCAGTGTCCTCCATTCTTACCTCAGAGTGATAGACATTTCCTGTGAACTTCTAAATTGTCTTGGACTAAAAATGTTTTGTGAGTTTTCCCCCTCTAGAACTCATTTTGGGGCATTATTTAAGTTGTCTAGAGGAGGATTTGGAAGAATTCAGCTAAATTCATATCATCCCCAATGATTATATTGTAAATTTGACTCAGTTCTCTATATATTTGAAAAATAAGGCCTTTATCAGAAATCTGGATTGTAAATTATTTCCTCCCAAATTTCTGCTTTCCTTCTAATTTTGGCTTCATGGTTTTGTATGTATAAAAGCTTTTTAATATAATTAAAATCATCCCATTTATTTCTCATAATGCTCTTTACCCCTTGATTATTCCTAAATTCTTCCCTTGTTCATAATAAATCTGACAGGTAAAATATGCTGTACTTCAATAATTTTTTATGATATTATTTTGTATGTATAAATAATGTACAAATTTTGGCATTATTTCAATATATGGTATGAGATGTTGGTCTATAACTAGTTTATAAGATAATGCTTTCCAGTTTTCACATCAATTTTTTTTTTCAAATACTGATTTCTTATCCCAGAATCTTAGATATTTGACTTACTCAAACACTAGGTTGCCATGATCATTTACTACTGTTTACTGTGTACCTTATCTAGTCAAATAATTTAATATTCTATTTCTTAGCCAGTACCAGATTATTTTAATAATTATCACTTTGAAATACATTTTGAGATCTGATAGTACTAAGCTACCTTTAGTTGTCATTATATATAGATTCCTTTGATATTATTGACCTTTTGTTCTCCTAAATAAAATTTATTATTATTTTTCAGTGTATAAATATTTCTTTTGGTAATTTGATTGGTATTATACTAAATAAGTAAATTAATGTAGGCAGAATTATTATATTATTATATTGACTTGCTCTAAATGCAAGAAAAGCTAGGGAAAGAAAAAAAAGGGGAGAAAAAAAATTCAGTTGAGTTTTTCCAAATTCTCCCCTAAACAAATGAAAATTTGACTCCATATTTAAAACGTTTTTAATGTATTCATGTACTTTTTAGGTTTGCCTTGGCAGGCAGACATCCTGATATTTTCTATTATCCATAGTCATTTCTAAAGGAATCTGTCTTTCCAACTCTTGCTGCTAGAATTTGTAGTAATGTATACATATGCTGAAGATTTATATGGATTTATTTTATATCCTGCAACATTGTTGGATTTCTTAATTATTTCAACTAGTTTTTTTTTTTTAATTCTGTAAGTATACCATTATATTATCTGCAAAAAGTAATTGTTTTCTTTCCCCATTGCTTATTATAAAACCTCATTTCCCCTCCCTTTTTTCTTATTACATAGCTAGGATTTTTAAAACATTATTGAATAGTTGTGGTGATAGTGGACATATTCACTTCATATCTGACTTTACTGGAAATGCATCTTTATCATTACCTGTAATAGATGCTTAGCAAGGGGACTAATCCCAAAAGAAAGAGTTATTGAGATACTAGTAGGTTCTTGTAGAGAGGAAATATAACCTTAAGGGATTGACTTTGTAACTTGGCTTTTTGAATGGATATAGTAACTGTAGGGTCATAATGATCTTGTCAATTTGAGGTTTTTGTCAGGGGACAAAAAGTACACTAAAAGAATAAGACTCAGCAAGATGGCGAACTGCAGATAGCATTCTCTGTGAGCTCCTGAGACCTTCCCTCAGACCCAGACAAATTGAGTCTCTGAACTGGTTTTGGAGTGAGGGCTCCACCAAACACTTGGACTACAATGCACTTCTATCAAAAATATACTTTGAAAGAACTCCGGAGGTTAGTCTCAGGGGAATCGGCAGCTGGCTGTGATCAGGTGCCAGGGTGCAGCCTGGGTGGAAGTCAGAGCTGCGACAGAGCAGCCGATTTTAGGCACCCAGGAAGTCCCTGGGAGATGCCTGGGCCACTTTTCTCTGCTTGTGGGCAGGTGCTTTGGCAGATCTGCCTCTGGTAAAGGGTGGATTGAGAGCAGTTGAAAGCGGGGTCCTAGTGCGGATCTAGGCGACCAGACCCCTTTGAAAGTCAAATCAGCAAACTACCCCAGGGCAAATTGAAAGGGCTGCAGAATTCCTGGCTGGTGATGCAGACCTCAAGTGATTCAAACCTCAGCTCAAAAACATGAGCAAGAAGCCGAAGAGAGCTCTCACCATAGACAACTTTTACAGAGAGAAGTAGGGCAGACCCCAGATTCTGAGGCTCCTAAAGGGAATGCAACACCAAATGAAGCCACAAAAGCAGACATGAGCTGGTCCCCATTTCAGAAGACTTACCTGGAAGATTGCATAAAGAATCTCAAACGAGAGCTAGAAGAAGAATGGGGAAATGCATTGAGATCAGTGCAAGAAGAAAATAATGCCCTGCAACAGAGATGTGAAAAACTGAAAAAAAAAAAAAAAAGACTGGTAAATTGGAAAAAAAGCAACAATTCACTGAAAAACAAAATTAGTGAATTGAAAAAAGACAACAATTCACTGAAAAAAAATTGGTGAATTGGAAAAAATCACCAATTCACTGAAAAACAAAAATGGTGAATTAGAAAAAATCATCACTTCATTGGAAAATAAAAATGGCAAATTGGAAAAAGACAACAATTCACTGAAAAATAAAATTGGCAAAATAGAAAAAAAATGCATTGAATCAAGAAATTGAATTGGCCAGTTACAAAAGGAGCTAAAAAAGATAACAAACGGAAATAATACTTTAAAAATTAAAATTGAACAAATAGAAGTAAATGACTCAATAAGACTTCAAGAATCAAACAAAAACAAAAAAAAATGAAAAAAATAGAAGAAAATATGAAATATCTCCTAGGAAAAACAACTGACTTGGAAAACAGATCCAGGAGAGACAATCTAAGAATTATCAGACTCCCTGAGAGCCATGATGAAAAAAAGAACCTTGATGCTATCTTCCAGGAAATCATGAAAGACAATTGCCCTGATGTTTTAGAATCAGAAGGAAAAATTGGCATTGAAAGAATTCACCAATAACCTCCTGAAAGAGACCCCAAAATTAAAACCCCAAGGAATATCATGGCCAAATTTCAGGACTATCTCACCAAGGAAAGGATATTGCAAGCAGCTAGAAAGAAACAGTTCAAATACCGAGGAACTGTAATAAGAATTACAAAAGATGTGTCAGCTTCCACATTAAAAGGTCGAAGGGCCTGGAATCAGATATTCCGAAAGGCAAAGGAACTTGGATTACAGCCAAGAATAAGTTATCCAGCTAGAATGAGCATCATCTTCCAGGGAAGAAGATGGTCATTCAATGATACAGGAGAATTTCACCTATTTCTAATGAAAAGACTAGATGTGAACAAAAAATTTGACCTCCAAACACAGAACTCTAGAGAAGCATAAAAAGGTAAAAAGGAAAGAACTCTTGACTATTATATTTCTACTATGGGTATCCTTAAAGAATGGGAGTATACTTTGATTTTTCTTTGATAATAATGGAAAAGAAATTAGAGGTGGAAGGGATAACATACTGAAAAAAAAAGGGGAAAGGACATAAAATAAGGCAAAATCTCATAAAGAAACATAGAAGAACTAATAAAATTGAGGGAAAGAAGGG
>JAJPUD010004844.1:1649-33497 GCA_023553655.1 Myrmecobius fasciatus
TGGCAAAAACTGCTGGGAAAATTGGAAACTAGTGTGGAAGAAATTAGGGCTTGACCCATACCTAACACCACATACCAAGATAAGATCTAAATGGGTTCATGATCTAGATATAAAGAGGGACTTTGTAAGCAAGTTAGAGGAACGTAATATAGTTTTTCTCTCAGACCTGTGGAGATGGAACAAATTTATGTCCAAAGAAGACTTGGAACTCCTAATTGAACACCAGATGGATAATTTTGACTATATTAAGTTAAAAAGTTTCTGTACAAACAAAACAAATGCAGACAAGATTAGGAGGGAAGCATCAAATTGGGAAATCATCTTTACATTTAATGGTTCTGACAAAGGCCTCATTTCTGAAATATATAGAGAATTGTCTCATATATATAAGAATTCAAGCCACTCTTCAATAGATAAGTGGTTAAGGGATATGAACAGACAATTTTCAGATGATGAAATTAAAACCATCTCTAGTCATATGAAAAGTTGCTCCAAATCATATTGATCAGAGAAATGCAAATTAAGACAACTCTGAGATACCACTACACACCTGTCAGATTGGCTAAAATGACAGGGAAAGATAACGATGAATGTTGGAGGGGATGTGGGAAAGCTGGGACACTAATACATTGTTGGTGGAACTGTGAACGGATCCAACCATTCTGGAGAGCAATTTGGAGCTATGTTCAAAAAGTTGTCAAACTGTGCATACCCTTTGACCCAGCAGTGTTTCTACTGGGCCTATATTCCAAAGAGATCTTAGAGGAGGGAAAGGGACCCACATGTGCAAGAGTGTTTGTGGCAGCCCTTTTTGTAGTGTCTAGAAACTGGAAACTGAAGGGATGCCCATCAATTGGAGAGTGGCTGAATAAATTATGGTATATGAATGTTATGGAATATTATTGCTCTGTAAGAAACGACCAGCAGGACGATTTCAGAGAGGCCTGGAGGGACTTACATGAACTGATGCTGTGTGAAACGAGCAGAACCAGGAGATCATCATGCACAGCAACAACAGTATTACATGATGATCAATTCTGATGGACATGGCTCTCTGCAATAAAGAATTATCTCAAACCAGTTCCAGTTGTTCACTGAAGAAAACTATATACACCCAGAAAGAGGGACATGAAATATGGACCACAAAGTAACATTTTCATGATCTCTATTGACATTTGCTTGCATTGTGTTGCCTTTCTCTGATTCTTTTTTTTTTCTTGTAGATAGGATTTTTCTTGCATAACTTCTCAAGCATTTCAACATTATTAACATGTAGTGGACTTCCTGCCATCTAGGGGAGGGGAGGGTACTGGGGGTAAAATTTGTAATGGAAAGCATTGCAAAGATCAAGGTTGGGGAACTACCCATACATATGTTATACAAATAAAAAGCTTTATAAAAATAAATAAATAAATAAATTAATAAATTAATAAAACGAAAAACACTAATTTAACAATGAGAAATCAAAACTATTTATATTCACATAAAATGCTCTAAATCATTATTTATTAGGGAAATAAAAATTAAAACAACGTTGAGATATTATTTTATATCTATCAGATTGGCTAAAATGATTGAAGGGGGGGAAACGCATGTGAAACGGAACGTGGAAAAATTGAGACACTACTTTATTGTTATTCAAAGTGTCAATTTTGTAGAGATATCTGGAATTATACCCAAAGATATATTAAACTCCCTATATTTTTGACCCACCCATATCACTAGTAGGTCTTTTTCAAAGGAAACTAGAGGGAAAGGAAAGAACATGTTCTAAATATTTATTCTAAAATATTTATACCAGCTCTATTTGTAGTGGCAGAGAATTGGAAATTGTAACTATGCTCATCAGTTGAGACATAGCTGAACAAGTTATATATGATTTTGATGGATTAGCACTGTTCTATAAAAAATGATCATCTTGATGATCTTAGAAAAAACATGGAAGGACCTGCATGAAATAATGAACAAAATGAGCAGAACTAAGAGAAGAGTGTATATAGTAACAGCAACATTGATTTAAGAAAAAAATTTGAACAAATAAATCATTTTAACTATTATAAATAGCTAGGTTAACTACAAAGAACATATGAAGAAAAATGCTGACTCCAAAGGAAAAAATTGATTGGTAGAAGTATGTATTAGAATAATTTTACATGTACTATAAATGCATGCATACTATATACAGACACACACAGATAAACACAAATACATGTATATGTATATACATGTTTCTAATGGTAGCCATCTCTAGACTGGTGGGAGAGGAAAGAAAAAAAAGACATTTAAATGATAATTGTATTATATATTTAAAAGGAATATTGTAAATTGTATATAATATATTTGCATTTTCATGTGCAATCATTGTATAAATTATATCATGCTATAGAAATCCTTGTTTTATTTTATAAATTAAAAACAAAATTAATAAAATTAAAAAAATATATATATCTTCTAGACTTCTTTTTATTTATTTCATAATTTGATTTACTTAGCTCCAAGAAGGGAAAGTTAAGGTCAACTATTTATATAGTTTTACAGTTTATTTTCTCCTGTAATTCATTTAACTTTTCTTTTTAAAATGTCAATGTTATGCCATTTGGTGCACAAAAGGTTATTGTTGATATTTTTCATTGTCTACACTTATGTTTATTTTTTAAAAAATTAATGTTTTATTTTCCCTAATTACTTGTAAAAACTCATCAAAACTTTTTTTTTATAATTTTGAGATCCAAAATATTTTTTATTTTTCTTTTCTCTCCTAATGCTTCTCTGAGACTAAGCAATTTGATATGTCATACATGTGCAATTGTGCAAAGAAAATTCCATATTGACAATACTGTAAAAGAAAACAAAATGAAGAAAAAAAGATAAAGTTTTGATCTCTATTCAGACTCCATCAGTTTTCTTTCTGGAGATAGCATTTTTTATTATAAGTCCTCTATAACTGTCTTGAATTATTGTACTGCTGAGATAAGCTATGTCATTTAGGGTTGATCATTATACTCTCTTGTCATTATTATATACAAAATTCTGGTTCTGCTCATTTCACTTTGTATCAGTTCTGATTAACATTTCTTCAAGTGCAATAATATTTTATAACAATTATAAATTACAATGTTCTCAGCCATTCCTCACTTGATGGGCATCCCTTCAATTTCCAATTCTTTGCCACCACAACAAGGAGAACTTATACATACACACACATACACACAAACATATATATATATACATATACATACATATATACATATATATACATATATATATATATATATATACCTACATATTTTACATAGAAGTCTTTTTCCTTTTAAAAAATCTCTTTGATATACAGACCAGTATGTTATTGCTGGGTCAAAGGGTATATATAGGTTGATAATCCCACAGTGCATTACTGTCTCAATTTTTCTGCATCCCTTCCAATTTGGGAAAAAAAATGGCTAGACTCTTTACAAATCATGAATTTAAGGTAATTTAGTAGTTTTACATTATCTCTTTTTGATCTATTTTCAAGATAAGTTGTTTTTCCAGTAAAATATTTCACAGTATCTTCAATTTATTCATTATTTTATTATTATTTAGCTTCTTGATTGATAAATGTCATATTAGCCAATTAATTAGGTGTGAAGTGATACTCCAGAATTGTGTTTAATTTGCATTTCTATAAGCAATAGTCATTTAGAGTATTTTTATATGAATATAGTTACCTTTGATTACTTTGAAAACTACTTGTTTACATCCGTTGACCATTTATCAATTGGAGAATGGCTCTTTTTTTAAGACATTTGTCAGAGAAATTTCTTGTAAATTTTTTTTCACACTTATGATCACTAACTTTGTATTTCCCTTCAACCTATTCCCCACCCCATTCAACCCCATTTTGTTGTAATGCTAACTCCTTTGCCTTCCAGAATATAATATTCCAACTCTGCCCCCAGGTCTTTAATGCAGAAGCTGCTAAGTCTTGTGTTATTCTAATTCTGTCCTCATAATATTTTAATTAACATCTTCTGGCTAGTTAGCATTTTCTTCTTGACTTGGAGGCTCTGGAATTTGGTTGTAATGTTCCTGAATATCTTTCAGGAGTTTACTACTGGATTTTTTCAATTTCTATTTTCTCCTCTTGTTCTAGAATATCAGTAAATTTTCCTTGATAAGTTCTTGTGAAAAAAATATATATCTAAGGTCTTTTTAAATGACGAATTTCTGGTAATTTAATAGTTATTAAATTATCTCTCCGTGATCTATTTTCTTTTCTTTTTTATTTTTATTAAAGCTTTTTACTTGTATAACATATGTATGGTTAGTTCCTCAGCATTGAGCTTTACAAAGCTTTCCATTACAAATTTTACCCCCAGTCCCCTCCCCTCCCCTAGATGGCAGGAAGTCCACTACATGTTAATAATGTTGAAATACTTGACAAGTTGTGCAAGAAAAATCCTATCTACCTATCTACAAAAAAAATAAAATCAAATCAGAGAAAGGAAATGCAATGCAAGCAAACATCCTTGATCTATTTTCAAGGTCAGTTGTGTCTTCAATTTATTCATCCTTTTTTTTTTTTTTTTTTTTTTTTGGCTGAGGCAATTGGGGCTAAGTGACTTGTCCAGGGTCACACAGAGCTAGGGAATGTTAAGTGTCTGAGACCAGATTTGAACTCAGGTCCTCCTGACTTCAGGGCTGGTGCTATATCCGCTGCACCACCTAACCTAGCTGTCCCCAATTTTTTCATCCTTTTCTTTTTCTTTATTTATTTGGCTTTTTGATGTCTTGCAGAACCATTAACTTTCATTTGCTTAATTCTAATTTTTAAGCAATTCTTTTTCTTCAGGGAGATTTTGTATCTATTTTTCCATTTGACCAATTCTACTTTTTAAGGAGTTCTTTTCTTGAACGAATTTTTTTTCTATATTTTTAATCACTTGACATTTTTTGTTTCTTAAGATATTTTTTTTCTTTAGGTTGTGTGTGTGTGTTCCCTTTCTTTTCGTGATTTTCTGGCATCACTCTCATTTCTTTTCTCAATTTTTCCTCAACCTCTCTTATTTGATTTTCACAATACTTTTTGAGCTCTGATTACCTTACCATCTATGGGCTGAAAGTTTCAGTTCCCATCCAGGGCTGCTCCTGGTTTGCTGGGGCAAGATATATACAGTGGATTATGCTGCACTCTTACTCCCATGTGACAGACCTTTCTTGATGATCTTCTAAGTTTTATTGGACTACAAATTGTTTTATGTCATTTGTGTGGGTGGGTGGGTGGTTCTGTCACTTCAGAGTTCATTTTGGGGAGTTTCTTTGACTTATTTGAAGAGGAATTTGGGAGAGCTTGGGTGAGTCCTTGATTTTTCTCTGCCATCTTGATTCCATCCTCCTCCATGGTAACTTTTAGTAACATGTAGTTTCCTTGAGTTACCCTTTTAATTAATCAGGTCTATTTTTGTTGTGCTTTGTCTGAGATCATGATTGCTACCCCTTTTTAACTTCAGCTGAAGCATGAGATTGGGCTCCATCCTCTTATTTTTCTTATTTTTACTCATGTATGTCCTGGGAACAACCTATTGTTTGATTCTGGTTTCTAATCCACACTGCCATCAGCTTTTGTTTTATGGATGAGTTCATTTCTTTCACATTCACAGTTGACTTCATTTTCCTCCATCCCATTTCACCCTCTTTATTGTCTTCTCCCTTTTTATCCTGTCCCTCCTTTAAAGTCTGTTTTGCTTGTGACCACTGCATTCTTTTATCTACTTTCCTTTCCTCCTCCCCCTCCTTTTTCTCATTTCCTTTATTTCCTATTTGTGTTTTGGGTAAGATAGATCTGTATTGCCAGTTGATGGTATGTTCTTTCCCCTTTTGAACCAATTTAGATGTGATTAATGTTAAAAACTTTTCTCAGCCCTTTCTAACATTTCTCCCTCCTCTATAAAAGTTCTGCCTCCCATATCTTTTACATGCAGTATTTTTCCCTCTTCTTTTTCTCCAATTTCCCTTTTCCCAAGAATATAATTTTGTCACCTATTTATTGAATATCATCCCACATAATGCTCTCTCTTTTTTTATTAAAGCTTTTTATTTTCAAAACATATGCATGGATAATTTTGCAACATTGATGCTTGCATAGTCTTGTATTCCAAATTTTCCCCTTCTTCCCCCAGCCCCTCCCCTAGATGGCAACTAATTCAATATATATTATAAATGTTAAAATATATGTTAAATCCAATATATGTAAACATATTTGTACAATTATCTTGCTGCACAAGAAAGATCAGATCAAAAAGGAAAGAAAATGAATAAGAACACAAAATCAAGCAAACAACAAAAAGAGTGAGAATGTTATGTTATGATCCACATTCAGTTCCCACAGTCCTTTCTCTAGATGTAGATTGACTCTCTTCATCACAAGATCATTGAAAACAACCTCATTCATCTCATTGTTGTTAAGAGTCACATCCATCAGAATTGATCATCATATAATATTGTTGTTATTCTATGCAATGATCTTTTGGTTCTGCTCATTTCACTTAGCATCAGTTCATGCAAGTCTCTCCAGGCCTCTCTAAAATCATGCTGCTGATCTTTTCTTATAGAACAATAATATTCCATAACATTCATATACCATAACTTATTCAGCCATTCTCCAACTAATGGGCATTCACTCAGTTTCCAGTTTCTTGCCACTATGAAAAGGGCTGCCACAAAGATTTTTAATGCTCACTCTTGAACTTTTTTCTGTGCATAATTTTTCCAAATTTACTGCTAATAATAAAATCCTGAGAAGACACTTATATCATCTTCTCAGACAGGAAGGTGAACATCTTAACTTTATTGAATTTATGATTTCTCTTTTATTTTTTTGTTTTTATGTTTCTTATCCATCTTGTATTTGAAAGTCAATTTTTTTATTCAGGTCTGTTTTTTTTTTTTCTACCAAGAATGCTTGAAAATGGGGCAGCTATGTGGTGCAGTGGATAGAGCACTAGTCCTGAAATCAGGAAGACCTGAGTTTAATCTGGCCTCAGACACTTAACAAGTCCTAGCTGTGTGACCTTGGGCAAGTCACTTAACCCCAATTGCCTTAG
Source organism: Myrmecobius fasciatus (assembly GCA_023553655.1). NCBI lineage: Eukaryota > Metazoa > Chordata > Mammalia > Dasyuromorphia > Myrmecobiidae > Myrmecobius > Myrmecobius fasciatus. The sequence continues at coordinate 8,732 of JAJPUD010004844.1, forward strand.
CAAAAAAAAAAAAAAAAAGACTGCTTGAAAATCATGTTTCATTAAACATCTGTTTTCCCTTGAAGAAGAATATTCAGTTTTGTGATGTAGATTGTTTTTGTTGCAGTCCCAGCTCTATTACCTTCTGGAATATTGTATTCCTCACTATGATCTTTTAATGTGGTAACTGCTAAATCTTGTAGGAGCTTGCTGTGAATCCATTGTATTTGAATGGTATCTTTCTGGGAACTTGTAGTATTTTCTCCTCAACCTGAGAATTTTGGAAATTGGCTATACTATATCTTGGAATTTTCATTTTGAGATCCCCTTCAAGTGGTGATTTATGGATTCCTTCAATTCCTATTTTATTTTCTGGTTTAAGGATATATAGTGGTTTTCCTTGACAAAGGAAATATTTCCCTAGAAATATTTTGGGGGGCTCTTTCTTTGATCATGGCTTTCAGGTAATCAAATAATTCTTAAATATTTCTCCTAAATCTTTTTCCCAGGTCAGTTGTTTTTCCTGTGAGATATGTGTTATGATACTCTATTCTCCCCATCCCCATTATTTTCATTTTGTTTCATTGTTCCTTGATGTCTTATGGAGTCATTAGCTGCCACTTGCCAAATTTTTAAGGAATTATTTTCTTCAGTGAGCTTTTTCCATTTAACTAGTTCTGCTTTTTTTTTTAAACAAGTTGTTTTGGTAAGTGAAAAGTTTTAATCTCTTTTTCTACTTTGTCAATTCTGCTTTTAAGATATTATTTTCTTCAGTATTTTTGTGAATCTTTTACCAAGTTACTAATTGTTTTTCATTTATTATAATTTTCTTCCTTTTATTTATTTACCTAATTTATCCTTTATCAGTCTAATTTTGATTTTTAAAATCAGGTTTTATCTGTTCTTGTTAGGTTAGTGTCAAATTCAAAATTTATTTTTGAGGCTATGCTTGTCATTGTTTTGACTATTTTTTTATTCTTACTTTTGCCTTGATCTTTTTGTAATCGTCATCATATATATAAATATGGTCAGGTTCTGTTTTTGTTGTTTGATAATTTTTCCAATCTGTTTCTTGACTTGGAACTTTGTGTTAATTTTGGATTCTTTTCCCAATTTGGGAAATAAGGAGCTTTGAATGATCTTCAGAATTTTCACTGTGTTTTCAAAAGGTGGAATTGTGGAATTTTTCAGTGTTTTCAAGGTGGTGTGTTCTGGGGAGAGGTTTGGGCACTACTCGCCTGATCTGCAATCTAATTTTTACCTGGAATGGTCCCCTTCAGATGCAATCCATACTGCTCCTCATTGTTGCTGATTTCTTGGCACTAGAAGTGATACTGCCTTTGGGGGTTTCATTCCATGCTCTTAAATTACTACCAAGAAGTGGACATAGGCAATGGAGTTCCCAAAAGTTCTGTACCCATTGGTAGCAAACGGGTCCCTTGTAGTCTCGTTCTGACCAGTTATCAAATCTCCTCCTTGCCTTTGTCTGGGAGTTCTTGTAGCTGCTGCTGCTTCTCTTACCATCAGCTAATCTTGTCATTGGTGTTTCATCCATGTGAGCCCTGGGATAGTCTCGACCCCCAAGTCATAGATTCTTCTTTCTAAACTCCTAAGTTATATTGGGCTACAGGAATCCTTCACTCTGACCTTTTGTTGGTGTGCTCTGCTATTCTAAGATTAAATTTGAAGCATTATTTGAAAGTTGCTTTGAGGGGAATGTTGGGAGGATTTAGCTGAGTGCTTTCTCTTCTCCACCATCTTGGCTCTACCCAGGACGTATATTACCACTACTACTCTTACTACTACTATTGCTACTACTACTACTGCTACTACTACTACTACAACTGCTACTACTTCATATACTACTACTACTACTACTAGTATCACCACCACTACTACTACTAGTACTACTACTACAACTACTACTACTACTACTACTACTACTACTACTACTGCTGCTGCTGCTGCTGCTGCTACTACTACTGCTACTACCCCTACTACTACTACTTCATATACTACCACCACTACTTCTACTATGGCTACTACCATCCCCACCACTACACCACCACCACTACTACTACTACTACTACTACTACTGCTGCTGCTGCTGCTGCTGCTGCTGCTGCTGCTGCTGCTACTACTACTACCACTACTATTACCATCACTACTACTACTATGACTACTACCACCCCCACCACTACACTACAACTACTATTACTACAACTACTACCACTACTATAACTGCCACCACTAATATTATCACTACTACCACCACTACTACTATTACTACCACCAGCTCTAATATCACCACCACCACTACTACTACTATCACCACTATTACCCACTACCATTACTAGTACTAGTACTACTACTACTACTACTACTACTATCACTACTACTATTATTGCTAGATTAATATACTATAACATTTATATAGTCTTGTCACTTTGCAAAGCACTTTACATATATTGGCTCTTCTGAGTCTTACAGTACTGTGAGCTTGGTATTTTAGTTATTATATTCAGTTTTTAGAAGAAGAAATTAAGAATTAAAGATATAAAATGGCTTTCCTGTGGTCATCAAGGCAGTGTTAGAGGCATAGTTCAAACTCAACCATAAGTCTTCTTGACTTTCTGATTCCAAGTCCAGCACTATATTCCCTATGCCATAATTTCTCAAACACTCTTAAAAGGACTGTTTTTCCCTCATGCAGCAGTTTTCTTTTCCCTGAGGAACTCTGCTACACTGACAATTAAAGTTCACAGCACTTGGGTTGAATTGGGAAACTTGTATATGCTCAATTTCTCTTCAATAAGACCAGTCATTTTAATTTACTTCTTGACACGTTTTGAACCTAGAATCTAAATATAATAAGAAGATTTTATTTTATTTGTGAATATTAAACCCATCACATAACAAATGCTAGGCAAATTAAATGTATATTAAGGAAAATTATTTAAAAATTATCTTTTAGTGACAATAATATGACAGTAAAACTTTGGGGCACACAGAGAGGCATGACTCATCAGTGAGAGTCATTGTACTATTTCCATATTGCCTACCTTTAATAGTAAATAGCAGAGCTTTGTTTGGAATGCAGAACCTCAGACTTCAAATCAAATTCTCTTTCAGTGATACCATGAAACAGAATTTTAAAACTTTAAGGGTTTTTCAAAGTGATTGATGTCTTATGTACCCAAATATTTGTGGCCTGGTAAATATTTGCCTGCAGTCAATAGCAGTCAATAGCAAGCCTAAAGAAGTCAGAAAAATTAATTTAACCAAACTTTTTGTTTTGGGAAGTGGGCTGGGGAAAAGCACAAGCATAAGAAATAAGGTGATTTTGTCAAGGTCACTTAATGAGTTAATTGCAGAGCCACAGTAGGAACCCAATGCAGTGCTCTTTCTTTTACACTCAAAATTATTATTTTTTGGCCATCTCACATTAAGCTAGCCTATAAGAAATTATCTAATGTTCACTCCAATATTTAATGCAGCTGAAAATTCAGGGGTTATTTTTTCCTGTTATTTGTAACATCTAGAGTGTTCTGCATGAAAAAAATATATATTTACCATAGCTAATAAGGCTCTGTCTCTCCACTATCATTACATTTCTTCAAAGCATTTCCAATAAGAACACTCCAAATTATCCCCCCTCAGCTAGTTCATCTGTTCAGTCAATAAGCAACGTTTTATTGCTTTTATGAATTAAGCCCACTTTGCATCCAATCATTTTGCAAACATCTGTAGCAGAAGCAGTCTAGGGAGCTTTTGAAAAATCAATCAGTGGGGAACAGCTTTCCCTTCATGTGTTTTTTTTTATTTTAATAAAGTATTTACACATATTTGCTCTGCCTGAAAAGGAAACAAGAATGAGGAGAAGCTGCTCAGAGTGAGGGTATTACTCAGTAGCAGTCCCATGGAACACCTCTTATGACTGCTTGTAACTGAGAGCTATCTAAAAGTAGAATGAGTTTTATGCAGTAGGACACTGAATTACTGCTCATTAGTGAAAGTCTCCAAGCTTTGGCTCAGATGACATTGGAGGTCCCATTTAACTCTTAGGTTCTGTGAGACTACAAGGCTCCATAATTTACTCAGTTTAAACAATTTTTTTAATATGTAGTTGGCAATTCCTGAATGCTTGAGTAAACAGTCATTCTGAATTGCTGTGGATGACTATGGGAAATTTACCTCACTTATTTCCTTATCTATAAAAATAAGGATATTCTATTAAATGAATCGATGGGTCTCTGTGACCTTATAGGTGTGAATAAGTCCTAGTACTGGAAGTATTAGAGATCACTTATTTCAAATCATTTTAGTACTAACACTTTGATGATGGACATCTAACTTAATTTGATCCTCTTCTAGTAGACTCTTGCCTTTCAAATTTGGTAAAACATGCCATATCTTGGGTCTTATTGCTCTCACTTTCAGGAATATAAAACTTTTTGAATGCCATGATGAGGCATTAGGAAAGGACTTTATTAGAGTGAAATCAGAAATATACCTAATATTTTATGGTTTAACTGATAATGTTGATATTAGAAAGATCTGAATTCTAATATTTCATCTGAATATTAATTAGTTTTATGACTATAAATAAGTCACCTAAACTCTCAATATATTAGTTTCCTCATTTCTGCAAAATGTAAATAATAATTCTGTGTTACCTATATTTCATGACTGTTATGAGTGATTGGGGCATTTTAAAGTGTACATAGTTATTACTTAATATTTAAAATGCAGTGTTTTTCCCAAAAAATAATTCTATGAGAAAAGCAATGATGCAAATCTACATATCTAAGACATCTTACATTTGATAAAATACTTTCCTAACAACCTTATGAGGTGGTAATATTGATATTACCTTTTCCACTTTACAGATAAAGAAACTGAGGTCCATTGAAGGGATATGACTTGCCCATGCTCATATAGCTAAGAAGTTGTACACTTGTAACTTGAACATATTTTTTTGACTAAAAGTCCAGTTTTCCTTTTGAATTTTAGTCTGTCTTTCTGGCACTGCAGACAAGTAAAAAAATTATTAAAGCTTTTTGTTTAACAGAACATATGAGTAATTTTTCTACATTGACCTTTGAAAAACTTTCTGTTCCAAATTTTTCCCTCCTTTACCTCACTCCTTCCCCTAGATGGCAGGTAGTCTAATACATGTAAAATATGTTAAAATAAATAAATAGACAAATCCAATATATGTATACATATCTAAACAATTATATTTCAGCACAAGAAAAATCGGATGTAGAAAGAGAAAGAAAAAAAAACTAAGAAGGAAAACAAAATATAACCAAACATCAACAGAAAGCATTAAAATGCTATGTTGTAGTCCATACTCAGTTCTCACTGGCCTTTCTCTGGGTGTATATGGCTTTCTTCATCACTGAACAACAGGAACTTCTTTGAATCACCTCATTGTTGAAGAGAGTCATGTCCATCAGAATTGATCATCATATAGTCTTGTTGTTGCCATGTACTATGATCTCCTGGTTCTGCTCATTTCACTCAGCATCAGTTCATGTAGGTCTCTCCAGGCCTCTCTGAAATCATCCTGGTGGTCGTTTCTTACAGAACAATAATATTCCATAACATTCATATACCATAATTTATTCAGCCTCTCTCCAATTGATGGGCATCCCTTCAGTTTCCAGTTTCTAGCCACTACAAAAAGGGCTGCCACAAACATTCTTGCACATGTGGGGCCCTTTCCTTCCTTTAAGATCTCTTTGGGATATAGACCCAGTAGAAATCAAGTAAAAAAATTTAATCAAGAAAGAAGGCTCTGAAACAACTTCTTGAAGAGATATTTCAGGCTATTAATCAAAGGTTCTGGGTAGTGAGGGAAGGAAATTTTGGACATTTTGATAACATAGTTAAAGATGAAGAATTATAAAAATAATGGGTAAATTGTTTTAAGAATTCCAGGCTCTTACTGCTAGACTTAGTTTTTCAAATATATCACCTCAGGGTCAGCTCAGAATTTTTTAACGCATTTAGCACTATGTTTACCAGGTTTGCCTTTTGAGAATGGATTTGCATAGCATGCTTCCTTCCCTACCTTAATAAGGCAACCAGCATCATTGCATTCAGTGGGTTTGGACTCAGAAGGCTGATTGCAGTTCAATATAGTTGACTGAGAGAAGGACGATCGATGAAAGGAGCTAAAAATAATAGGAATCTTTTGTCATTGCCACAGTTTTGAGAATCCTGAGGGCAGTGAACGACTGGGGAAAAGTATTGGATTCAAATTTGGAAGACCTGAGCCATATTTCAGTTCTATCATTTATCACATATAACTTTGGGCAAGTTACTAAATTTGTCTAAAGTCAATTTCCTCTTCTCTAAAATAAGGAAGGAAATAAGCATTTATTATGTGCTGGGCACTGTGATAAGTACTTTACAAATATTGTCATCACGACAACTCTGGGTAGTAGATGCTATTTTTATTACTATTTTATAGTTGAGGAAATGGATACATATAAAAGTTAGTTGATTTTTTCAGGGTCACACAAGTAAGGATCTGAGGATAGATTTGAACTAGTCTCCAAGTCCAATTTCTATTCATTGCACTACCTTTCTATCTTTTAAAGCCATTGGTCTAGACAATGTCTAAGTCTCTTCTAGCTCTAAAACAAGTCAACAAACATTTATTAAGCATTTAATCATATACAAATCACTATTCTAGGGCTTAGGAAACAAAAATAAAAGGAAATAGAAGAAAATCATTCTTTGCCTTCAAGAAACTTAAATCTACTTAAAAACAAACAAACAAAAAAAAACAATATGTACACTTGCTAGGTAGCTCCTTGATAGTCAGGTACACATTTTCAAAACAGGAATCAGACTAAGAATGGATTGGGCAAGGGAAAGAAAAAAACTATGCTCAGTGTGATTAGTATTGTTTCTGTCCCAGTTAGTGAGAGAATAAAAGCATTTTGTTATTAAGACATGATAGGGCTCTGAACTACAGCTCTAAACACTTTGCTTGAAAAGTAGCTTCTGAAGTAGATACTGACTTAGTGTAGTTTAATATAATAAAGTATAAAAATTAAGCAGAATTGGGGAATGGCTGAATAAACTATGGTATATGAAGGTAATGGAATTATACTGTCCTATAAAAGTGATGAACAAACTGTTTCTAAAAAGACCTGGAAAGATTTACCGAACTGATGCTGACTGAAATAAGCAGAACAAGGAATGCACTGTACAGAATAACAGCAAGAATTTGCCATGATCAACTATGAAAGACTTGATTCTCGTCAATGGTTCAGTGATCTATGGAAATCCCAATAGACTTTGGACAGAAAATGCTGTCTGCATCCAGAAAAAGAAGTTTGGAGAGTGAATGTAAATCAATACATGCTATGTTCATTTCTTTTTTTAAATTTTGTTTTCTTTTCCTCTCCCATGGCTTTTCCCTTTTGTTCTGATTTTTATTTCCCAACAAGATTCATAAAGTAATATATATTAAAAATAAATTCATTAATTTAAAAACAAAAGAAATTAAACAGATATATAATGGATTTTTATAACTTATAATTGATGTGTCTGTATTTATAAGAACAAAATTTTAGGGCTGGAGATGTCTTTCTTTTTAAAATAGAATTTGCATTAATATAATTTTTTTTTGTAAAACTTAAATTCCTTCCTCCATTCATTCTGTCCAATAACAATGAAGGAAAAGGGGGGGAAAGAGAAAGAAAAGAAAAAAATAATTTGAAAAACTGATTCACATTTAAAAAAAATTGAAACTATATAAAATGTTCTACAGCTATTGACCTTCCATCTCTTCAAAGAAAGTGGAGAAGAAATCTCTTTTTATTTCTTTTTTGGAAACACGTTCATTCTTTATATCTGCAACATTCTATTTTTTGTTTACTAGTCTTTCCATTTACATTGGTGTAGTTATTGTAGATATTACCTTCTTGCATTTTCTCTTTGTATCAATTCTAAAGTCTCTCCATACTTTCCTGCATTAATCATATCAATAATATCTTATAGTACAATAGCATTCTATAACATTCATATGGAGTAATTTGTTTAACTATCCCCCAATTGATGGACATCAATTTTGTTTCCAGTTCTTTGCTCTAACAAAAGTGACTTTATACATATTTTGATGTCTTTCTTTTTTAGTGCCTTCTTTGGCATTTATACTAAATAAAGGAAGATCTGGGGCTCTGTATAGACATTTTCATCACTTTGCACAATTAAAGTTACTCTTTAAAATTTATTTTAATTATTCATTCCCAATAATGCTTTGATGTATCTAGCTTTTTTTAAAAAAATAAATTCTTCAACTGGAAACTGAATGGATGCCCATCAATTGGAGAATGACTAAATAAATTATGGTACATGAATGTTATGGAATATTATTGTTCTATGAGAAATGATCAGCAAACAGAATGATTTCAAAGAATCCTGGAAAGACTTATATGAAATGATGCTAATTAAAATGAGAAAAACCAAGAGATCATTGTATACAGCAACAACAAGATTATACAAAGATCAATTCTGATGGACATGACTTTTTTCAACAATGAGATGATTAAGGCCAGTTCCAATGGTCTTGTGATGAAGAAAGTCATCTACACTCAAAGAGAGGACTGTGGGTACTGAGTGTGGATCACAACACAGCATTTTCACTCTTTTTGTTTTTTGCTTTGCATTTTGTTCTCTTTCTCATTTTTTCCCTTTTTGATCTGACTTTTTCTTGAGCAACATAATTATTGTATAAATGTGTATACATATATTAGATTTAACATATTTTAACATGTTTAACATATACTGGATTACTGGCAATCTAGGGAAGGGAGTGGGGGAAGGTAGGGAAAAATTTGGTACATAAGGTTTTGCAAGGATCAATGTTGAAAAATAATCCATGCATATGTTTTGAAAATAAAAAGCTGTCATACATGGCTCTCTTCAACAATGATATGTTTCAAACCACCTCCAATTGTTCACTGAAGAAAGCCATATACACCCAGAGAGAGGGATGCGAAATGTGGACCACAACATAACATTCTCATATTCCTTGATTGATGTTTGCTTACATTGTGTTTCCTTTATCTGATATATCATTTGTGTAGATAAGATTTTTCTTGCACAACAAAGATAAGTTTGGAAATATGTATACATATATTCGATTTGCCAATATTTTAACATAATTAACATGTAGTGGATATCCTGCCATCTTGGGGAGGGGTGGGGAAGTTGGGGGGAAAAATTTCTAATGGAAAGCTATGTAAGTGTTATTGTTGAAGAATTACCCACACATATGTTATGCAAATAAAATAAAATTAAAAAAAAATAAAAAGCTGTCATAAAAATCATAAAATTTAAAAAGTATATATAAAAGCAAATTCTTCTTTCACTCAATTTAATTTTTTCAAATATCATTTATTTTCCTTCCTTTTTACTTCATACCCTATTGAGAAAAATATGACAAAACCAAAATCTTTGTAGAAAATCTACATACTCATGAAAAACAAATCTCTACATTTGCATCTAGTTCAGAAGATGGTTAGATTTATGGGAAAATAAAATGGGTTTTATTTTTCACATGATGAGCTTGAGGTAATTCTCTTGGCATTCCTGCCTTTCTGACTACTCCTTGACCATCACATTCTCTCACTCATGATATCATACCTCCTAACTGTGAATGTTATGGTTCTGCTCCCATCCCCCAGTTAGCTCTTAAGAATTTAATATCATCTCTATGCAGATGATTTTTTGTTATTCTCTACTTTCCCCTCACTCTATATGTTCAGTAAATAAATCTCCTATTTCTACCTTCCCCAAATTTCCCATGCATAACATTATTTTTTTTTTCTACTCAAATAAACAACTACCCTAGTCAGGCCCTTATCATGTCTTACCTGAATCATTTCAATGGCATTCTAATTGGTTTCTTGACCTCAAGTCTGTTCTTCATCCTATCTTCTAGAAATCTGGCAAAGTAATGTTCATTAAACACAGATCTGACCATGTGATTAACTGTTCAATAAAGTATAAGGTTTCCCTAGTACTAATAGGGTGAAATATCAACTCCACTATGCAACTTCTAAATTTTTTAACAACCTGGACCTTCATACCTTTCCATTTCATTTAATGCCATTTAATCCAATTTCATTTAATTTCATTTAAAACTTCCTTTCCTGTACTGTCAAACTGGCCTTTTCTATGTTCTTAACACATAGCACTCAATCTGTCATATCCTGTCCTTTATATTGGTTATTCCTAGTTCATGAAATGTGTTTCCTTCTTCTTTTAAGACACACATAGCATAATTACCACCTTCTACATGAAGCTTTTCTTGATCTCCCAAAAGCAAATATATTCTGCCTTAACCATCTAATATTTAACTACTCTATATTTTTATATTTATCCTTTTGTATTAATTCTGCATAAAAGTATATATCACTTATTTCACTGTGTACTTGTTGAATTATATTGAATTGTATCTATTATATTCATGGAGTCAATTTGTTTTTTATCAGTTCAGGCAGATTTCCCTAACTCTCTCTGAATTGTTCTTATTCATAATATTATAGTTCTATAATATTTGATTACATTCTTAAAACACAATTTCTTTAGATGTTCTCCAATTGATGAGCTAACACTTTGATTCTATTTTTTTCTCATTAAAAAAAATCTGTTTTAAATACTATTATATATAATGGTCACTTCTTTTAGCCTTTGATTTCCTTGGAGATATATGCCCAAATACCTCAATCATGTGCTAATATTTAGTGTCAAAGCAAATGAATAACTATCTATTTTAATATAAATTATTTTCCAAATGCTTATATCAATTTACAAATGTACCAGTGCATGTTAGTATGCTTATATGTATTGACTTTTATTTCATCTATAAAAAGGAAGACATATAAATGGAATGGCGGGGTTAAGTCAATAATTAGTAACATTTATTATACATTATAGGGCAAGCACTGTATTATTGATGAAGATGCAAATGTAAAAAAAAAAGTAAAGGTAGATACTGCCCTCAATGAAGTTACAATAAAAGGTAGGTAAAAATAGCACACAAGTAGAAGCTATAAGGGGAGCAGGGATTACACCCAAGAGCATAGTCCAAAATCATCCAGGTGATAGGAAATTAAAAAATTAGTACCTTCGATGCCATCTTTAAATGGTGGCTGTGAGAACATTTCTTTACTCTTCTCTCTAATTAGAGAGTCAGAGGTTACTGAGTATAATATATTTTGTGAGAACCAAGATTGAAGTAATTTCAAAGGAGTTGATGTTTCCTGAGGACATGATGGAGTTCAATCCAGTCCAAAAAAAAGTGAAGCCAGTGAAAATTTTTAAGGATTGGGGAGATGAACAATAGAATAAAAATCTATGTTAATGGAGAGATTGAAAATTGGGATATTTGGTGGGATAGGATGATTAGAATAGTAGGATACCAGTGGAAATAGAGGGAATGGGATCAATAGTTCATGCAAAACAATTGTTATTGGTAGGTAGAAGCACTTATCTCTTTGCTAAAGATTAAAGCAGAGGAGAGAGTGATGCCTTGATATAGACAAGTTTATATCTTTAAAATAAGGAAAACTGAGAATTAATGACATATAATTCCTCCCCCCCCCAGTAAAGTAGGAGGTAAGACACGCTTATGACATGGACAAAAGATGAGATGATATAGGAACCTTGAGGGGAAAAAAGAAGTTTTGGAATATCCACTATGATTAGTGTGATAAAGTAAATAAAGAATATAAGGATTACCATGAAGCCTGAAAGACTTGTAAATTTAGATGATAAAAATTTGTAGTGGAACTGACAATTTGAATGTACTTCAGTGACATTCAGCATCAGGTAAGAAAGAAGAAAAGGCAAGTTGTCAAGGTGGCCCATGCTTGGGAAAGCATGAGTGGCCACAGGGCCAGGGAATCCCCTTGTAGAGGGCATTTTATAGTTAAGTTAGCTAACTATAGTTTCAGTGTTGTGAAAGGAGAAAAATGAAATTAAAGGAAAAAAGTGAATATTTAGAAACTTGATGAATAATATGACTAGAGGCTATAGTGAAGAGAAAGGAAAAGCCTAATGAGAATGGAGCAAAAGGAGAGACACTAGAATGGGAAGTTGTTGTTTGAGAGAGTAATTAATGAGGAACTTGCTAAGAGGACGGAAGGTAGAAAATCAAATTTAATCATCATCTATTTCCTTCTTCCCCCCTCCAATTTGGCCAGTTATGATTTTTAATTCATACCTCTCCTCATTGTTTGTTTGGGTTTTTTTTTTTAGTACTTTATTTAACATTTGGCCTAATCTGTCTTTTAAGGTTTTATTTTCTTCAGTGTTTTCATGTCTCTTTAACCAATCTGTTGATTTTTTTCATGATTTTCTTGCATTTCTCTCATTTCACTTCCCATCTATCTCTCTTACTTAATTTTTAAACTCATTTGAGTTTTTCTATGGCCTGAAACCCCTTTATATTTTCCTTGGAGATTTTGGACATTGGAGCTTTGACTTTGCTATCTTCTCAGTGCTTTTCTTTCTTCCTTGTTATTATCTGAGGACAGGTGTGTTCACTAATCTCCTGTTTCGGACTGTGAATGACCACAAGCACTCTTTTTTGCCCTGGAACTGTGAGGATGATCCCTGCTTCCCTGTGATCAAAAGCTCTGGTGTGTGCACTAATATTCCTTCTTGTCCTGGGACTGCCACCCAGGACTGAAATTTGGATGCATGCATGGGCAAAGCAACAGAGTTCTGCCTTAGTGCTAGCAAGGAGACCCCCTTAATCACCTTGTGACCAGTTGTTCAAGCCCCTTACTGTCTGAGGACTGAGAGCTCTGGAAGCTGTCTCTGCTGCTGCTGATTCAATGGCTCTCAAGGCCTGGTTTGCTGGGCTGTGCTGATGCAGCCCACTCTCACCCAGTGTGGCAGACTTTTCTGCTGACCTTCTAAGTCGTCTTTTGTGATTGTAATCTCAGAGGTTTTGTCACTGATTTAGTCACCCTGAAGCCTGGGACTAAGGCTGGACTGTGTTCCATTCTCATCCTAGGGCAAAATGTCAGTTTTCCTGCCAATCTTCTAAGTTGTCATAGATTAGAAAGTTATTTGACCCTATTTTATTGTGTTTTCAAGCTCTAAAATTTGTTTGAAGTCATTATTTAATTATTATTAATTTAATTCATTATTTAAGGGTTTTTGGAAGTGTTTGAGGGAGAGTTTGGGTGAGTCTCTGTCTTTATTCTGCCAATTTGGTTTCACAATAATTATTTATTAAGGAACTGTTTATGGGAATTATTGTATTCAAAATTATGAGAGATGAAATTTGAGAGCCTTTACTCTTAAGGAGTTTAATGTCTTATAGTAGATAGAGTTGGAGGGATTTGCCATGTCATATATATGTATAAAACAAGAGAAAATGTGTAAGCGACAAAGATTATTATATGAAAATATGAGGAGGGAATGAAAGCTAAGGGGTTAAGAGAAGACTTTGTGAGACAAGTAGAAAGTCCCAGGAAACTGAATCACAGGACTTATGTATTATCACAAAGAAATAGCAAGAAAAGGAAGTGGTTGTCAGGTAAGTGAAGATAGCTTGTACTTGACTGACATTGAGTTGTACTAAAAGTCCAGTTTTACACTTATTAGAGATGCTATTGAGGAGACATCCACTTTAGCTGTGATTTCAAAGCAATATTACATAATCTTTGACTGCCTCACTTGAAGGATGACATAGAAATCAGTCTGACCTCCTCATTTGTCAGAGGAAATAATCTCAGAGGGAAAGGGATTTCCCCAAGAACACAGACCAGATAATAGACTGAGGATGATAATAATATTGACAAATATAATAATTTAAACCAAACACTACTTCTTATATTTATTATTTAGTGTTAGGTTCTAAGGTTTAAAGGAAGTGGTAAATTGTGTTCTCTGAAATTAAAGTTTTGACTAATTTTTTTGGGGGTGGGGGATTATTTGTGGAGGGAAAGGGGTGGAAGTTGTCCATCCTAAGAAGTACTGATGTTAGTTCTCCAAGTCAGAGCTTGGAGAGAAAGGCAAGGAGTGAATTCTAGTGCTCATTCTAAAGGTAGGTCAGGAGCAACCATGTATCAAGAAAACTCTTTTGCTCGAGAGACTCTTTGATACAGAGGCCAAGTCTCACAAGCTGTTTCCCCCTGGCCATTTTGAATTACTGACTAAAAGAATTTAAGCAGAGAAGTATATTTCTCCATTCCCCAAAGTCAACAGCTTTAGCAAATTCTGTTCCAAGTTGTTTGGTCAAAGGCTGTAATCCACTTTGTGCTGAAATGAGGCATAGAAAACTCCAATGGCAGAAGAACTCTAGAGAAAATTCTGAGTGTGGAAAAAAAATACAAACAGGTTTATCATCAAGCCCTTGAAGAAGCTTTTAATAGTAGTGTTCATTATCAGAATCTTTGTAAACATTCGATTCAGAAATAAATATGGGCCCAGTTTGAAGCAGTTTGCATCAGCAAATACATTGCATCAGTAGTCACACCCTTCTGGTAAATCATATTTTTAACATAATGCAAACTAAATATGATTAATATCTAAATTACCATTTAAATAAAGGAATTAACTCTTTGAGAACATTTAATTCTAGAGAGCAAAATTTAGCAATTACATAAGGAGGAAATCTATATCTCTGTGGGACATGCTTTGTCAGAAAACCCAATTTGTTTTAATGGTCATTTTTTCAGGCTAAGAGGTTAATGGAGTTTTGTTTCTGGGTGAATCTAGGTAATCTAATCATTAAAAAGGATGAGAAGAATATAGCTACTGTCTGGAAGGTATTTCTAAGAACAGATACTTCCAGGAATGACACTCACAGTTCTTTCTTCTCTGAAATATATATTTCATTTGTCTGCCTTCCTATTGTTGTTCCTCTCACAACATCACTCACATTTTTGTAGGGCTTTAATGTGTATGAGCCCTTTCTTCATAGCCTTGAAGTAATCAATTATTCTAATTTTACAAATCATATTACTAAGGTGTAGAAATAGGAAAAAAACATCATCAGAAAGAGGGGCAAGAGAGTGAAGATTAGAAAAAGATAGCATTAGCAAACTATATACTGCTTTCGGATTTGCAATGTACTTTATATATGCTGTGTCAATTGATTGTCACAACAATCCTGAAAGGTACATGTTTAATATATTCTTATCCTCATTTTATCTATGAGTAAACTGAGGTTGAGTAAGCTAAATGATTTTAATAGACTCTCTCAGTTAGTAAGAAGTTGAGGCAGAATTTAAATACAGATCTTTTTGATTCCAAATCTAGTGCTTTATCAATTGTAGTAAATATAGGAACAGTAGTCGATAAGAATTGTATAAATCAATAAAGTATTAAAGTAATTCCATTCATGCAAATTGAGGGCAGCATTCTTTTGAATAATAGGCAGTCACAACAGGTGCTTTAAAAAAGTTTTATTAATATTCATAGTCAAGATTAGCCTAGGAGATGAACAGATTGCAGCAATTCAGTCAGGAATAAAGTTGAATAAAGGAGGGAGGAAACAGACATTTATTGAGCACTTACTTTGTACAGGTTCTGTGCTAAATTGTTATACTTTCATTTTATCTTCCCAAAAGAAGTATGTGGGATTATTATTTCCATTTTACAATTGACGAATTTAGGTTGATAGAGGTAGGTGATTTATCCTGAGACACAGAACTAGTAAATATCTGATATTGGACTTGAACTCAGGTTGTAATGCTCAGGAAGAAACTGAGGCAGTATCACACAGTGGAAATTAGGTAATGCTTTATTGATGTTAATTGAGAGTTCAGAATCCTAGCTATGGATCAGGACTGCTGGGACTCATGTCTCAAAGCACGTAGTCCAGGCCAGAGACTTAGACTGACAGCCATGTCAGCCAACTGAATAATACAAAGTATTCAGCACCTCATTTATGGGGAACACAATTTTTATAATCTCTATACCCCAGGGGAGACAAAGAACTCATGGGAACAGCTGAGCATGTCTGGTGTCCAAGGAAACCATAAATTCAGTTCTGGCAGGTAGGGAGTAAAGATGCCAAAACTGGGAGAAGACAGTAAGTCTGGGTCATACAGATAAGGGGGATGTCAAGGCTGGCCACCTGGAGGTTTCATAACTCCTTTGGAATGTGAGTCCAATTATTTCTGAAGGTCAGGAAGTGGGGATTGCTATTTTGGGGCAGCACAATTAAGGGAGACTGAAACAGCAACTGAGGGAGACTGAGACAGCAACTGAGGGAGCCTGAGACAGCAACTGAGGGAAACTGAGACAGGGAAACTGTGGTACAACAAGGTCTTTCTCACTGTGACAGCTGTCCTGATCTCTGGATCACATTCAAGCAGAAATGATTGATTAGGGATATTATAGAAGTGATTTGAAACATACTTTAAGTAGAATAGACAGCTTTTTAGATAACTGCTAAATTTTAAATAATGTGTTATTTTGGCATAAATGAGGAAATAAATACTTATAGAGGCAAATTAATCTTTCTAAATTAGTAATAATAGAGTCAATACTAAAATACAATACTCTTCTCTCAGTAATATGTTCATTTCCACGACTGGCGTTCCTTCTTATCTCTCTCTCTTCTTAAACCACGCCAAACCAAATCAAAATAAAGTTAATGTTAGGATGTAGAAGTAGGGAGATTGAGACAAAATCAAACAGGTAGCAAATAAAAGAAGATATGGGATTTGTTACCAGACTATCTGACCTTAAATCTAGTGCTTTTTGAATATTATCTCACGCCTTCCCTACCTCTTGACTTGCATTGGTAACAAAACATAAACTAACGTCAAATTTAATAGGATCCTGGAAAATAAGTCCTAAGCACTAATGCATTGTTGGTGGAATTGTGAACTGATCCAATCATTTTAGAGAACAATTTGGAACTATGCTCAAATCAAATTGTGCATATCCTTTGATCCAGCAATACCCACTACTAGATTTATTTTCCAAAAAAAATCAAACAAAAGAGAAAATGGCCTATTTATATGAAAACAATTATATTAGAAGGGAAAAGGGTCTATGTCTGAAAATAATTATAGTGGTATTTTAAAAAATATTTATTTAATATTTTCCCCCAGTTACATTTAAAACATTTTTTATATTTGTTTTTAAATTTTTGAGTTTTAGGTTCTCTCCCTTATTCTCACCCCCAATTAAAAAATCACATTTGAAGTAATACACAACAGTTCCATGTTATGAAAAACATAGATCTCCCATCCTAATTAGGGGAAAAAATCTTAAGAAAAATAAAGAGGAGAGTGAAAGGAGAGAGGGGGAAAGAGGGAGGGAGAGAAGGAATGGAAGAGGGACGAGGGAGAAGGAAAAGGAGAAGGAGTAGGAGAGAGAGAAAACCAGAGAGGGAGAAGGAGAGGGACATGTAGAGAGAGGGAGAGGAAGAAGCTAAGAGAAGGAGAGAGAGGGGGAAAGAGAAAGGCTGAAAGGAAGAGGGAGAGAGAGAGGAAGAGAGAAGATGTTTCAATCTGTATATAGACACAACCAGTTCCTTCTTTGGTTATGGATAGGTTTTTTCATTATAAGTCCTTAGTCATGGATCATTGTACTGTTGAGAATAGCAAAAATCATTTACATCTGGTCATCCAGGAATATTACTATTACTTTGTATACAATACATTTCACTTTGCTTAAGTTCTTAGAGGACTTTCCAGGTTTGTTTTTTTTTATTTTATTTTTTTATTTTATGTGCATAACATATGTGTGGGTAATTCTTCAACAATAACCCTTACATAGCTTTCCGTTACAAATTTTTCCCCCAACTCCCCACCCCTCCCCTAGATGGCAGGATATCCACTACATGTTAATTATGTTAAAATATTGGCAAATTGAATATATGTATACATATTTCCAAACTTGTCATTGTTGTGCAAGAAAAATCTTGTCTACACAAACGATATATCAGATAAAGGAAACACAATGTAAGCAAACATCAATCAAGGAGTATGAGGATGTTATGTTGTGGTCCACATTTCACATCCCTCTCTCTGGGTGTATATGGTTTTCTTCAGTGAACAATTGGAGGTGGTTTGAAACATTTCATTGTTGAAGAGAGCCATGTCCATCAGAATTGATCATCATATAGTACTATTGTTGCCGTGTATAATGATCTCCTGGTTCTGCTCATTTCACTCAGCATCAGTTCATGTAAGTCTCTCCAAGCCTCTCTGAAATCATCTTGCTCGTCATTTCTTACAGAACAATAATATTCCATAATATTCATATACCATAATTTATTCAGCCATTCTCCAATTGAAGGGCATCTATTCAATTCCCAGTTTCTAGCCACTATAAAAAGGGCTGCCACAAACATTCTTGCACATGTGGGGCCTTTTCCTTCCTTTATGATTTCTTTGGGATATAAGCCCAATAGAAATGCTGCTGGGTCAAAGGGTATGCACAGTTTGATAACTTTTTGAACATAGCTCCAAATTGCTCTCCAGAATGGCTGTATCCGTTCACAGCTCCACCAACAATGCATCAGTGTCCCAGCCCTCCCACATCCCCTCCAACATTCATCATTAACTTTTCCTGTCATTTTAGCCAATCTGACAGGTGTGAAGTGGTATCTCAGGGTTGTCTTGATTTGCATTTCTCTGATCAATAGTGATTTGGAGCACCTTTTCATATGACTATAAATAGTTTTAATTTCATCCTCTGAAAATTGTCTGTTCATATCCTTTGACCATTTATTGATTGGAGAATGGCTTGAATTTTTATAAATATGAGACAATTCTCTATATATTTTAGAGATGAGACCTTTATCAGAACCCTTAAATGTAAAGATGATTTCCCAATTTATTGCTTCCCTCCTAATCTTATCTGCATTGATTTTGTTTGTACAAAACCTTTTTAACTTAATATAGTCAAAGTTATCTATCTGGTTTTCAATTAAGAGTTCCAGTTCTTCTTTGGACATAAATTTATTCCATCTCCATAGGTCTGAGAGGTAAACTATATTACATTCCTCTAATTTACTTTTATAGTATCACTCTTTATATCCAGATCATGAACCCATTTAGATCTTATCTTGGTATGTTGTGTTAGATGTGGGTCAAGCCCTAATTTCTTCCACACTAGTTTCCAGTTTTCCCAGCAGTTTTTGTCAAATAGTGAATACTTATCCCAAAAGCTGGGGTCTTTGGGTTTATCAAAAACCAAATTGCTATAGTTATTGCCTAGTTTGTCTTGTGATTCTATCCTATTCCACTGATCGACTACTCTATTTCTTAGCCAGTACCAAATGGTTTTGATGACCGCTGCTTTATAATATAGTTTTAGATCTGGTACAGCAAGTCCACCATCGTTAGCCTTTTTTTTTTTCATTAATCCCCTTGAAATTCTTGACCTTTTGTTTTTCCAAATGAACTTTGCTACTATTTTTTCTAGATCTGTAAGATAATTTCTTGGGAGTTTGATTGGTATGGCACTAAATAAGTAAATTAGTTTGGGTAGTATTGTCATTTTTATTATATTCGCTCGTCCTACCCATGAGCATTTTAAGTTTTTCCAATTAACTAGGTCTGATTTGACTTGTGTGGAAAGTGTTTTGTAGTTTAGTTCATATAGTTCCTGACTATCCCTTGGCAGATAAATTCCCAAATATTTTATACTATCAACAGTTATTTTGAATGGAATTTCTTTTTGTATCTCTTGCTGCTGAACTTTATTGGTAATATATAAAAATGCTGATGATTTATGTGGATTTATTTTGTATCCTGCCACTTTGCTAAAGTTGTGAATTGTTTCTAGTAGTTTTTTAGTTGAGTCTCTAGGGTTCTCTAAATATACCATCATGTCATCTGCAAAGAGTGATAATTTGGTTTCTTCACTTCCTACTCTGATTCCTTTTATCTCTTTTTCTTCTCTTATTGCTAAAGCTAACATTTCTAATACAATATTAAATAGTAATGGTGACAGTGGGCAGCCTTGTTTCACTCCTGATCTTATTGGGAATGGTTCTAGTTTGACTCCATTACATATGATGCTTGCTGAAGGTTTTAAGTAGATACTACTAATCATTTTAAGGAAAAGCCCATTTATTCCTATACTCTCCAGTGTTTTTAATAGGAATGGGTGCTGGATTTTATCAAAGGCTTTTTTCTGCATCTATGGAGGTAATCATATGGTTTTTATTAATTTGGTTATTAATATAATTGATTATGCTAATAGTTTTCCTAATATTGAACCAACCCTGCATTCCTGGTATAAATCCTACTTGGTCATGATGTATTATCCTGGGGATGAATTTCTGTAATCTTGTTGCTAAAATCTTATTTAAAATTTTTGCATCAATATTCATTAGGGAAATGGGTCTATAGTTTTCTTTCTCTGTTTTCACCCTACCTGGTTTAGCAACCAGCGGCCGATTTCCCCTGAGGCTAACCTTCTCTGGAGTTCTTTCAAGGTAGATCTTTGATAGAAGTGCGTTGTAGTCCAAATGCTTGGTGGGGCCCTCACTCAAAAACCAGTTGGAAGGCTCACTTTGTCTGGGTTTGAGGGAACGTCCCAGGAGTTCACCCAGAAAGCTGTGTGCAGTTCGCCATCTTGGCTCCGCCCCCCTCTTTTTTTTTTCTGAGAGCATCCTGCTCATCATTTCCCAGAGAACAATAATGTTCCATTACAAACACATACCATAATTTATTCAGCCATTCCTAAATTGATGGGCATACCCTCAATTTCTAGTTTTTTGCCCTGCGAAAAAAAAGGTGCTATAAATATTTTTATACATATGTGTCATTTTCCTTTTTTGTAAAATCCCTTTTGGTATTCATGCCTCATAGTGGTGCTGTTATATCATAGGCTGTGCATGAATTTATTCTTTTTATCATTTAGCAATTGGGGGCATAGCTGTTATTTTTTAATATTTGTTACAGTTCCCTCTGTACTTGAGAAATGAAGCCCTATCAAAGAAATTTGCTTAAAAATTCTTTTTACAACTACCATTTCTAAATTTATTTTTTATTCTATTATCCTCTCACCTCATCCCTTTTAAAAAGTGTCTTCCAACTGACCACTCCCTCCTCCAATATGGCCTTTTTTTCTTTATCTTTTCCCCATTCCATATCCTATTTCCTTCCATAGCACTACTTTTTGTAATGGTAGAGAATTGAAAATTGAGGGGATGCTTATCAATTTGGGAATGAGTGAAGTGAGCATAACCAGAACATTATATATAGTAACAATAATATTGTGCAATGGAAAATTGTGATTGACTTAGCTCTTCTCAGCAATACAGTGATCCAAGACTATTCCAAAAGATTCATTTAGGAAAATGCTATCCACATCCAGAGAAAGAACTGTTGAAATCTGAATACAGTTTTAATCATACTATTTTAATTTTTTTTCATTATTTTTCCCTTTTGTTCTGCTTCTTTCAAAAACATGACTAATATGGAAATATTTCTTACATGATTGCACCTGTATAAAATATCAGATTGCTTGTGAGAGTGGGAGGGAGAAAATTTTGGAACTGAAAATCTTTCAAAAAATACTGTTGAAAAATGTTTTTATATGGAATTGGTAAAAATATAATTCTAATATTTTTTTAAAAAGAAAGAAGGAAAAAAAGCAAATAAAGTCATCCAAAGGATTTATAAGAAAAAAATATATGAAATTTAAAGGAATATATGTCCAAAGAAATATAGATGACTTTATGTGATCAAAAGTAATGTGTTTTCTCCTTATAATACATGACTGACCAAAGCTTATTTTAAATTTCCATTAAAACTGTGATGATGTTTAATCTGTAAATGGGATAATGAAATTGAGCTAGATCAGCTTAGCTCATAAGTTAATAGAGATTTAATATTTAGCACAGGCTCAAAAGGGCAGGTCTGAATGAAATCAGGCAAGTGAAATACTCAACCAAAATTGAAAATGTAATCCAGGGCAGTAATTTTGCAATTCTTTAGCTTCCCGATGTTATGATCAGTGTAGAGACACTTACATTTGGAACGAAGCTCAGAGGTTATCTAGTCCCACTTGTAACAGAACAAATGTCCTCTCTACAACATCTCTGACAAGTGTTCATCCAGCCTTTGCTTGAAGACCTCCAGTGAAGGAGAACCTGCTGTCTCCCAAGGCATCCCATTCCACCCTTGAATAGCTCTAATTGCTAGGAAATTTTTCCACTCATCAAGCCTAAATATGCCTCTCTGTATTTTCCATCCATTTCCTTCTACCCTTCTGTGTTGCCCCAGAGGGGAGAATTAGGAGTAATGAGTAGAGGTTGCAGAGAGACAATTTTAGGCTTTATTAAGATGGCACAGATGAATTTTTAGAGAATATCTACACTGATAATGCTAAGAATTCAGACAGAGACCAGGTTGTAAAGTTAAAGAGAGGGACCAGACTGCAAGGTGCTGATGTGCTATCTCTAGAGATTCTCCCAGTAGAGCAATTGCAATTTTGTAAAAAGAAAAAGAAAAAGAAAAAGGAAAAAAATGACCTTCTCTTATCCTTCTCTCTTCCTCCTCTCTCTCCCCCCCTTAACTCCCCATCCCTGCTACAACAATAAATCAAGCAAGATGGGCTCCTGGATTTTTCTCAAAATTATTTCTTTATCACAGCACCTTTTGATCCTCTGTTCATTTGAGGGACATACAGTCATGAGAAGATTTATCTCAATTCAAAGGCTTATAATAAATCCTAAAAGTTAACATGGTGTTATTATCATTAAGTTGAGTGACAGTTGTGATAATAAGAAAAATTCAGAGAAGAGTCATGAAGAATGGAAGAGTATTTAAGAAGGTACTAGGATGCAAATAGAAATATGAGATAGCTTCTGATCTCAAGGAGCTTATATTCTAGTTTGGGGGAAAAGCACCTATTCTGGATTCTGAGAAAGGCATGTCTGGGAAGTTTCAGGGACCATGAATTGTTTCATAGGGAAGTCATTGCCTTTCTAAGGACAATGTTAACATGGTTGTAATGATCTGACTGACTACTGAGGCCAGAGAAAGAGGTACGAATTAGGGGTGGTGGGTCAGAGCAAGTAGATCAGGATTGATGGCAAGATGGTCTGCAAAAAGGTACAGATGGGACATGAGATGTGCCTTTGGTACAACAACAACAACAACAACAACAACACAGTTAATAGAAGAGTTATAAGAGAATTCAAAGGGGAATACTGATCTCAACCTTTTGATAAAGCTAAATGTACTTTGGTAGAGATAAAGGCTATAGTCCTTTCTAAGGAGAAGGAAATTTCATAATCAGTGATTGAGAAAGTTAACAAAGAACAATTTGTCATTTCTTTCCATCATTGGACAGAGTGTTATTAACCATGTCATCCTCCCTTCATTTAATTTGGATTATGGCAGATATTAAAAGAAACAATATAAGATCTATAATCATCTAGGTGAATGATACCTTAGAGTATTTGTTGATCCTAAGAACAGCCAGATTTGATATGAAACTGGATAGAAAGCAACACCTGATAAGGAGCAAATATAGCACTAAGAAACATGATAATTTAACTAGAAAACAAGAGTAGATTTATGATGTCAATGACATCAGTTGCTTCTCCTTGTGTGTACTGGTCATGTATGCTCTCTATATTTATGTCCCTTTAAAGAGGGACACTCCAACTGAGTATTTATATAATTATGGGAGAGTAAACTGTTGAGAGAAAAGACAGAATATTATATTTTTACTTTATTTCCTTGGCATTTAGTTTTCAAGACTTTGTTATGAACTAAATTAGTTCTATGACTAGCTAGTAAAAGATAATGCATTATTATTGGCTTATTAGGGAAAGGGAAGGGAATAAGCATTTATACAGTTCTTAGTTTGTGCCAGGCAATGCTTTGAATGATTTTACAAATATTAACTCATTTAATATTCACAACAACCATGAAATTTAAGTACCATTATCATCCTCATTTTACAGTTAAGAATACTGAAACAAATAGTAGTTAAGTGACTTCCAGGGAAGAAGATGGTCTTTCAATGATATAGGAGAATTTCACCTATTTCTACTGAAAAGACCAGAACTGAACAAAAAATTTGATCTACAAACACAGAACACAAGAGAAACATAAAAAGGTAACAAGAAAAAATAACTCTTGAGAACTATATTTATGTTATAGATACTTATAGAATGAGGGTTGATTTTATGAATCGATTATTACATTATGATTATGATATGATTACTGTGATTTTATGATTATTATCATATGATTACTGTGATTTTATGATTATTATTATATGTTTATTGTGATTTTATGAATCTTATGATATGATAAACTGAAAAAGAAATTAGAGGTAGAAAAGGGATAACACTGGAAGAAGAGGAAAAGGAGGTAAAATAAGGGAAATTACATCACATGTAGAGGCAAAGAAAACCTATAATGATTGAGGGGAGAAAAGGGAGGGGAATGAGAATTGGGTTAATCTACATCTCATCAGATTTGGCTCAGAGGGAATAATAGAAGGACTTATAAGGAAACTGGAGGGAAAGGGGGGGAAAAGGGGGTGGGTGGGGCTCTAAAGGGGAAGGATTGTTTGAGGGAAGTGGTTTTCAAAAGCAAAATAGTAGGGAGGAGGGAAAGGGGATAAGAAAGAGAAAAGCATAAGCTAGGGTAAATAAGATGACAGGAAATACAGAATTAGTTATTTTAACTGTGAATGTGAATGGAATGAACTCTCCCTTAAAGCAGAAGCAGATAGCAGAGTGGATTAAAAACCAGAATCCAACAATATGTTGTATACAAGAAACACATCTAAAACATAGAGATAC
>JAJPUD010004844.1:47583-70899 GCA_023553655.1 Myrmecobius fasciatus
TATTGTTCTGTAAGAAACAATCAACAGGAAGTTTTCAGAGAGGCCTGGAGAGACTTGCATGAACTGATGCTGAGTGAAATCAGCAGAACCAGGAGAACATTATACACAGCAGCAAGACTATACGATGATCAATTCTGATGGACATGGTTCTCTTCAACAATGATGTGACTCAAACCAGTTCCTATTGTTCAGCGATGAAGATAGTCATATACATCCAGAGAGAGGCCTGTGGGAACTGAGTACGGACCACAACATAGCATTTTAATGCTTTCTGTGAATATTTCCATGCATTTTGTTTTCCTTCTTAGGTTGTTTTTTCTTCTTCTCTTTCTAGATCTGATGTTTCTTGTGCAGTAAGATAACTGTATAGATATGTATACATGTATTGGATTTGTCATATAATTTATCCTATTTAGCATGTATTAGATTACCTGTCATCTAGGGGTGGGGGTGGGGGAAAGGAGGGGAAAAGCTTGGGAAAAAAAGTTTTTGCAAAGGTCAATGTAGAAAAATAACTCATATGTTTTGTAAATAAAAATCTTTTAATAAAAAAAATAAAAAGATATATAGCATTCCAAAACCTGCAGTTTTTTTATGGTAGTCATTGATAGGTCTTGTGTGATTCTAATTGTAGCTCTAGCATATTTGAATATTTTTTGGTTGCTTATAAAATATTCTCTTTGGTCATGGGTTTTCAAAACTTAGCAATGATGCTAAAAATAATATTCCTTGCAGAATATCTTTCAGGTAGTGATCAGTGGGTTTTTCCCCTCTTGTTTTATCACTTCAGGATAATTTTCTTTATTTTTATATTATTGTATTTAGGTTCTGCCCCTAGCCTTATTTGTTTTTCATTAGTCTATGTTCACAATTTTGTTTTGTTTGTGAGGGAAATCTGGAGAGGTTGGAATTTTTTATCCTCCTTTACCATTTTCCCAGAATTCTTCCTTCTTGTGTCATTTGTATGAAATAATTTCTCCATTTTATTTCTCCCTTTCCAATTTTATTTTTTAGGTTCATTCCAACATACTCAACCCTAAACCTTCTATCTATGTATTTCCTTTCAAACTACTCATGATAATGTTTTTAAGAATTCTAGATGTTTTCCTATATAAGGATTAAAGATTTTGACCTTGTTGTATCCTTTCTATTTGGCTTTTATTGTTTACCTTTTTATATTTCTTGGTGCCTTATGAAATCTTTAGCTTCCCCTGCTGATTTTTATAAAATTACAATTTACTTTCAATACTCTGGGGTTAGCTGCAGAAGAGTAAAAACACTGGGAAAGAATAGTCCCTCTCATCCCCAGTAATGCCCTGGATGTCAAGAGAGGAGAGTGTACACAGGGAACTCACTGCTGTCACTGGGAGAAGGAAATGCCATAAATTCTGTAATCTGTGAGTGCTACAGAAGGACGGGATTGGCTCCAGGCACACAGTTGATGGGCAAGTTGTAGAGTAACTTGGGCTCTTGCTTCTTCTCATTGGCCTTTTTCTGATTTTGTTGCAAGATCTCAAAGTCTTTCTACTTTTTGGCAGAGATGGAGAGTCTGTTGTCCAGGCAAGTTTTTGCCAGTTACTGTGTGGGTGATGGTCATAAAAGTAGCTCTGGTTTGACTTGGTGGTATATGCTCTTTCCTCCAGAATTCTATTTATGAATATGAAACTATTTTTCTTCCATAAGTTTTTATATCTTGTCTTCTAATTTGGAGGAAGAGGAAGGAAAGAGGGCGAAGGGAGGGAAGTGAAGGAGTAAGGGAAGAGGAGGAAGGAGAGGAGGAAATGGAGGAGGAGGAGAAGAAGATGGAGGAGAAGGGAAGAGGAGAGGGAGGGGAAGGAGAGGGAAAAAGAGAGGAAAGGAAAGGAGTAAGGGGGGGAAAGGAAAGGGAAATGGAAGAGGAAGAGAAGAAGCTGGAGGAGGAGGGAATATGAGGGGAAGAGTGAGTAATTTATTGGCGAATGTTGATTTTGATAGCAAAGCATCTGATGTAGGGTTCCTGCTATATGACTTTGACCAAGTCAATCTTCCATGAGTTTATGAAAACATTTTGGGGACAAAAAAGAAACAACAGAGCAAGGAGCTAGAATAGTACAGTGACTGAACCAGAGAAAATCATATTAGAGTTCACTGTTCTGGGTCTATGGGGAATAACAGAGTGTAGAGGGTATATATATTCTGAATCAGGACTTCTACATTAGATTCTATAGTGGAAGTTTTTAAGATGAAAGAACAGGTTCTACTATAATTGGATAGCTACTATATGGTACTAGGCAGATAGTGAATCTAGGAACAGATGATATGGAGCATTCTCAGAAGTGGTATCAAGACAGTGGGCTGTTCTGCACTCCCCTCTTGTTTCTGTATTCATGCATATAGCCAGCTGCTTACCCCCATAGGAATGATGGCCTGTTATAAAAGTACTATCCGTATTTCCTGGGTCTGGGGTATAGCCACAATTGAGTATAGAGTCTCCCAGGCAGGGAAAATGAATGGCAATAAAGCTGTGTAGAGATTCAGCCTATGGCTAAGTGTCTTATTATGTCAGCTCAGCTCTCTTCCTAACACTTAAAAGCCATACAGTTCTTATTGGACTCTAACAATTTCCTTATCTGTAAAATGGGGATAAGAAGCATCTCTCTGACAATGTCAGTCACAAGGTTGCATTGAAAATCAAAGGAGATAAAATAAAAGTGTTATGACGTTCCTATTTGCCTTCAATTGTTTCAGTACTTTAAAGGCTCTGGAGTTAGTAAGGGTACTTCCTCCATTCATGCAGGTAACAAACATGGGAACACACAAAATATAGGCTATATGTATCCATGTATTCTGACACACCCTGTTGGCCCTTCAATTTTTCCTCTGGTTAAAGGATCACATCTGGGCCAGGCTCTGTGCACACACAGAAGCATAATCCCTCTATTACTTGGTAGTTAAACTTAGTTGTTGTGCCTGAAATATTCATCAGCTGCATAGTGCCCTTCTCATTTAGCAAGGGGGAGGGTGCAGTAATCAGGTTTTGCATGGAAAACAGCTGGGTCCATGCTTAAGTTTTTCTGTTATGGCAGGACCTGAAATACCTTGTGCTCTCCTGGCAAAACCTCAAGAGCCCATGACCATTTTTATTCCATGATGGAAAAATGTAAGGAATCTGAAGTGGAGAATTATTCTTATTCATTTTCTTATTAAGGAAATAATAATTAGTGGTTGTCTCTGTTTGAGGAAAAAGCAAGAAAACAACATTTAGATAGGGTAGTTAGACAGACTTAGACAGATTTTATTTTTAACCTACATCTTCAGTACTATAGTATAACAATTGGTTAGTGTATGAACATTTTCTGCTGATGCAGATTGGAAATGTGTTATACATTCTATTGCTGGAAAGAAAGATTAAGTGATTTGAGCATAGTCACAGAGCAAGAATGTTTGAGAGGCAGGATTTGAAATCAGGACTTCTTGACTCCAAAGCTTACTCTTTATCTACACTATTATGCTGCAGCCCAAGTCATTACCAAGGGAGCAGTCTAAGTAACTCCATTTATAGAAATGAAGTTACCTCTGGGATAGAGTTATAATATTAGATAACTATCCGTCTGTGATCAGAGATAATACAGCTTTGCTTTTCTGATCATTAGGTAGTCAGGCCATACGGTATATCAAATTGACTAAAATGATGGCTGGTTTGGCCTTCTATTGTCATCATGGTTGTCAGTTGACAGTTGTTGACGATTGCCAATTAAGACAACCAAATGACTGGAACGACTGTTTGCAATTCAGTTATTTTGGTAGTCTTAACAATTAGACAGGATTGACTATTTGGCAATCAGCCTGCAAATGGTCAATATGATCAACCATATGGACACAAATCTACAAATCAATCAACGCACATTTATTGAGCTCACTCAGGCTAATGCTTGCAAAAAGGAAGGCTGGGTACTAGACACTGTTCAGAGGGAGGGTATGGTGAAACATAACACAATCTTTGCCCTCAAGGAATTTATAGTCAAATGGAAGTCCATTTGCTTCAATTTAATGAACATTAATTCAGCACCTACTGTGTGCCAGGTACTGTGGTAGGTTCTGGAATTATAAATAAATACAAGGTTAAGAAAAAACAAATTGCCCTTGAAAAGTTGTCCCATTGGGAAAACTATAACATATATACAGGTCATCAACTAGCATATTAAAAGTAATACACAATAATTTCAATAGGGACTAAGTTTTAATTACTATGAGTAAGGAAAGGGAAAACATACAATAATTAACTTACATTTGAGTAAAAGTTATAAAGACAAGCTTAAGTAGAAATAACGGGATGGACCTTTTACAAGCAGGGGAGACTGTGGGGAAGAATATTCCTTTCCCAGTTCTATAACCAGGATGACCAGATTGTACATACTATCTATAAATGCCTTATAGCCCTAAAGCTCAGGAGAAATGATTTGTGGGAAAATAAACATAGAAAGACGAGAAGCATTTGCTAAGCATTTTCTGTGCTAGGAGTAGGGATGAGAAACATAACATAAGAACAGTTTCTTCCCCCAGAGAACGCATATTCTAATGGAAATATAAAATATCAAAGATAGCAGCTTCAAAAGGGAGGAGGAGGAGAAAGTTTGGTAGAAAAGATAATGAGTACTGGCTGTCCCAGGCCTCTAGTTATAGGCAAGGGAGATAATCACCCTTGGTCCTGAGTTTACACACTGAGAATCAAAGGTTGGTGAAACAAATTAAAGCAGCTAGATGGGTAGACAGGACCTGGCAGTGAGAAAACGAGTTCAAATCCTGTCTTAGATCCTTATTTCTGAGTGACTCTGGGCAAGTCATTTTACCATGTAGTCTCATTTATTTTGCCTGTAAAATTGGGATAGTAATATACTCACCTCATAAGAGTATTGTGAGTGTCAAATGAGGTCATATATATAAAATTTCAAAACCTTAAAGTATAGTATAAATGTTATTTATCATTATTAGAAAAGCTGAAATTCAAATAAACTTGCCAAGCCAAAGTGATCCATAGTGTCTAATCCTAGTGAACTTTTAGCTAGTCTGAAATTCAGCAATTTTGCCAGAATAATGGGACTTGGAGGGGGAGGGGGAGTTGAAATGACATTAATGCCTCTTTTAAGTCCCACATTCTCAAAGGAAAATTTTCCAGAAAACATAAAAATGAAATATTTGTGAATATGGCTAACTCTAGATTTATGAGGCATAATTACTAGTCATTTCCTTCCTCTCCTCAGCAAGCTACAATCTGATACAGACAGATGGAAGCTGCTTCACCTTTCCCAGTAGGAAAAGATCCATACAATCAGAATGCACATTATACCCAAATTGAATTACTCGCTAAATATGCTAGGTGGGTATTTATTTATTTATTTATTTTTAAAGGGAGGCACACTTTGGAGGTTTGAGAAGAGAGAAATCTAAGACTGACCTTTGTGACATTTCCAAGCTGTGACTTCTCAAGCATCACTCAATCAATCAAGTCATTAATTTTCTAATTTTCTTTTCAATGCATGTCAATTACTAAACACTTTGGTACAATTATGGGACAGATACTGGAGCAGACACTTTGAACCAAGTTTGTGTTAGCATACTATAAAATCTGAAGACATTTTAAGACCCTCAAAAGGAAAGAAATATCTATAAGTTGGTTTCTGGTCATCCTTTGGATCTTTCAGCAATGAACAGTAAGAAAAAACAATGACCTGAAATCTTATCTTGGAGCCTTAAATATGCTAGATGTCTAAGATTATGTTTAGCTTAAAATCTTGTGATGCTAGATACAAACTAGCCACTTAATTGGAAGCAGTTAATCATTCTATTGTTTAGTTTTCTTGCATATTGATAGAAGTAATGCTTGTATTTGCTTGCTTGTAGGACTACTTTCTATTTATAAATTAGAAGGTGATTATAACAGGGCTTTTAGGTAAACAAATCAAACATTTACTGATAACAAATCATAAAATTGTACTCCCACATTGTTACACTACCCATATTGAGTTGCAACTCAGAGTTCAAGAAGCCTTGATTTATAATAATAAAATAATCATTATTATAATATAATAAATACAATGATTATCATTTAATAATAAGGCTATGAAATAATTTATCATAGTAATCGAATATTGACCTTAGACAGCATTCAAGTTCCACACCTGAGACATACTAATTATGTGATACTTACAAGTAACCTCTCAGTATTCTAGGCAAGAAAATTTGCTGATAGACTCTGACAGAATTGTTTCATCTGTGAATTTTCTGGACTAGTAGATGACAGTGGGGTATATTCCAAAAACAAGGAAGGTTCCAGTTTAAGACTTACCTTTGGCACATAGTATCTTTGTCATCTAAGATGTTATTTCTCAGGACCATGGACAGCTTTCTAAGATGACAACTGCAAAGTTGCTGAATTGCCTCTAAACAAGGACAGTTATGTCTGCAAATAGGTCATTTCTCACAACTCCTGAAATTAGTGAAATTGCAGGTATGATGTGAAGAAACAAAATTGCTTAATAATATTTTGTACCTTTAAATCCTTTGCCAAAATCCATCTTACACTGGAAGCATTCCAGATCCTTGATGACTTGTCATGAGGTGGACAACCTGGAAGTACTTAGATACCTGGTGTCTTCCAAGGACCAATCTAGCCATGGGATAAGCATATCATCAATTTCATTATTTTTGTCTTCTGCAACTCTTGAAGTTGAAGAACAATCAATATATGTTGACGAGGAGAATATACATGACCACAGTTCCTTGAAGTATGATATTTCATGGTGGCAGAGCACATGTATAAACATTTAAACTAACACAGGTGAAAAAATTTATAAATATAGTATAGAAAATGAGGTCTGGTAGAGCCTGTAGGTAAAAGGGGATTCAGATACCAAAGAGAGTCCTGGTGAAGCTATGTTCAGTGGTCAGGGGAGACAGCAATGTAATACTGCCATAGTGGCAGAGAATAATTAAATATATGGAGACTAATTGCAATGGAATTTCTGCTAGATATTTAATAGAGTTTTATAATGGAATTGGGGTTGGTATACCATGGAAGAGATCATCCTATACGAAGTGTAATCAAAAGAATGTGGTGAGAGTGTGGCAGATATGCAGGTCCTAAGATTGTCTAGAAGTGGGAAGAGTGATGTCCCTAGTTTTGAATCTCTCATTTAAAAATATTTATTAGTGTATGTATGTATGTATGTGTGTGAGTATGTATTTGTGAGTATGTATGCATGTATGTTAGATGCAGTTTTCTTTGGTGTCTGTATTGGTTCAAGTCCAATATATCAACCAACAAACAGTTAATGTTATATGGTAGGCATTTTGCTAAACTCTGGAGATACAAATATAAGGGACATCTATTTGACTCAAAGAATAGTGTTAAGATTTGAAATCAGGAAGAATGAAATTCAAATCTCATTTCAGATATTTACTAACCATGTGATACTGGGTGAATATTTAATTTCTCTTACTCTCATTTTCCTTATCTGCAAATAATATCTATCTCCAATGATTATTGTAAAGATTAAATGAATAATCACAAAGTGCTTAGCACAGGGCCTAGTAATTAGTAAGGGCTATGTAAATATTATTATTAATATTACTATATGTATACTTAGGTATATGTACATATATACATAAATATGCATATACATTCATTTTACTTATACACATATGCATTTATCCACATAGAATATATACAAATAAATACAAGGTAGTTAGAGAATAACATAGCATAGTGGAAGAGGCATTTGATATATGATTAGGAAGACCTGATTTCAAATCTTCCTTCATACACTGACAAGGTCTAACATCTGGATAAATTATTTAACTTCTTTTAGCCTCAGTTTTCTCATTTATAAAATAATGATAATAATAGAACCTACCTACTAGGGATGTTGTGAGAATCAATTGAGATAACATGTCAAACACTTTGCAAACTTTGCAGGAAATAAATACACATAATATGCACATAAATAAATACAAGCTAGCTTTTAGAGAGAGAGGACACCAACATTTCAGGGTTGAGGGATAGTGAAAGGTTTCATAAAGCAGATACGGGTAAGGGCAGCTAGGTGGTATAGTAGATAAAGCACAGGGTCTGGAGTCAGGAAGACTTCTTTCTGAGTTCAAATGTGTCTTCAGACTCCTATTAGTTGTGTGACATTGGGCAAGTCACTTAACCATTTAGCTCAATTTCCTCATTTACAAAGTGAGCTAGAGTAGGAAATGGCAAACCACTACAAAATCTTTGCTAAGAAAATCTTATATGGGATCATGAAGGGTTGGACATGAATGAAAAAATGACTGAGCAACAATTGACAAAAGATGATAAGACAGGGCTTGAATTCCACTTTGAAATAAAATAGGATAGGTACTATGCTGCTCTAGAAGCAATTCATATATAATATGCACCAGAATCTGAAGAATGATGATTCAGTTCTGTTTTTCTCCCTCACCTCCCACCCCCAAGCCGATAGCTATTTAACTGAATTGTACCAGCTGAGCTTTTTCCCCAGAGAAGATGTGCTCAGCAGTGGGCACTGGATATGTGAAATAGGCAACAAAATTAATTAGACATATATTAAAATATTGACAACTATCTCCGTCTTGCAGACAAGAATAAAGCTCAGAGAGATAAAATGATTTTTCCAGAGTAATTTATATTTTAGAAAATGCTTTTCTCAAAGCAACCCTATGGAGATGTGAAATGTTACAATTATGATTTGGGAGATGAAACTGAAGCGTATAGATGAGGTGACTTGCTTGAAATGGCTTGTCTAGAAAGTATCAGAACCAAGCCTATTACAAGTTTTCTGACTTTAAGGGCAGCGATTACTTTGGAGAGACTTGTTTTTCTTCAGTGATGAGATAGAAATCCACATGGCAGAGGGTTGGGGAACGATTTAGCAGAGAATAATTGGAGGCAGTAAATGTGATTTTCAATGAGAAAGGTAGAAGAGAAATAAGAATGGTAGCTTCAGAGGTTGGTGAAGTTCTAGTGAAGGAAAATTCATAAGAATTAAAAAAAAATTGGGGAATGTTTGAAGACAGTAGGGGAGGAACTACTTAATTGAGAAAGGTTAAGGATTTGAGAGGAGAGAAGATGTATGAGGTGATCTGCTATAGAAGATAGAAGATATTGGGATCATGCAACACATGTAAAGTGATTAACTTTGACAAGGAGAAAAAAACATTTTTTGCCAGTGAATGAGGGAAAGCAGGAAAGAATGGAAAATGACATCAAAATACAAAATAATATAAGAATTGGAAAATAGAGAGCTCACACTGAATGACACAATTTCATGTGAAGTAAGAAATAAGGTCCTCAATAGATCAATAGGAATGATAAATAGGTAGAGGAGGGGTTGGAAGCAAGGAGAGGGCTTGGAATAGATATTTTGGGTAGTAGTAGATAGAGAATTCATTAGGGAGGAATAGATGCCTCACTCTTGATGAGGTGAATACCCAGTGGAGAGGGGATATAAAGAATTTCCGATACACTTAGTCAACACAGTGATGGGATTGCCTCCACCTCAATTCAGCAACAAATCCTTTCAATTATGTTCAACTCTTCATGACCCCATTTGGGGTTTTCTTGGAAAAGATACTGAAATAGTTTGTTGTTTTCTTTCCAGCTCATTTTACAAATGAGGAACTGAGGCAAATGGGGTGAGTATCTGAGGCTAGATTTGAACTCAGGAAAATGAGTTTTCTTGACTCCAGGCTCAGCACTCTATCCATTAAATGCCACACAGTGGCCCAGAAGCAACACATGAAAAGGAATGTGGGAGGCAGATATTATGAATATTATAGTGGTGGGTTTTTTTTGACAAAATAAAAGCAACAGTGATGGGGCAAGAGGCAAGGGATTTAAGAACAGAGGCAAATATAAAGTTGAGATGGCTAAGTATTAGAATGAGGTTGGAGAGGGAGGAGAGGAAAGTTAAAGTAGGAATAATTATTGCTAGGACATCTAGGTGGTGTAAAAATGCATAGAACACTGGGTCTGGAGTCAGGAAGACTCATTTTCCTAAGTTCAAATTCAGTCTCAGACATTGACTAGCTATGTGATCCCAGGTAAGTTACTTAATCTTGTTTGCCTCTGTTTCTTCATCTATAAAATGAGTTGCAGAAGGAAAATAACAAACAACTCCACTATCTTTGCCAAGAAAATATCAAATGACCTTACAAAGAATTGGACAAGACTGAAATGACTAAACAAAAATTGGATTTCTTAGAGAGGCAGAGATATTAAGTGTCAAAGTCAGAATTTGAAATCAGGTCTTTAAAGACTTCAAGTTTGGTTGTCATTTCCATCATTCTACATAGTTCCATCTTAATTTTATTTTTCTGACATTCCTTGGTAATGGGCAACCTTTTCTCTCATATGTAGTTCACTACCCAAATTCTAATGTGGATTGAGCTACTAAGATCCTGAGGAATCATGCAAAATATTCCATTTGGCAAAAAAGAGAATGGAATTGTTTTAGTGCTCCCAAGAGTGTTATTGAAAAGGTAGTTGTTTCTCAAGTATAATAATTAATATTAAGTAATTAAAAGGATATGGAACTTCTGGAGAGAAAAAAATGTGTGATTAATATTCAAATGAATACCTATAATCCCTGAATTAAAAACCTTGAAATGAAGGATTGTTTATTAGAATAGTATGAAATTCTGAGATGTAAAATATGCCATTGATCAAACCACCACCATTATCAGAATCAAAGCAGTGACAGTTATTGTCTATAGAGCAAATAGTAAAGTCTTAATAAATATTTGTTGGTTAAATGGAGTGCTTTTCTGTGGTTTTAGGGTACTTTTTATCCATTGTAATATGTCCTTCTTCTTGCTCACAGCATTTTTAAGAAGGAAATGTTTTATGAACTTTAAAGTGTCAAAGAAGTGGGCATTTTATGATTATTTTAATTAGAGTTTTAATATGGCAGTTGACTAGTCTTTCTTCTGTACTTGTTGTTGATGAATGCATTTATTTACATAAAATGAGATGATTATCATTATTTTGGGACATTAATTAGCCTCTTAAGTTTTCTAACCTCCACTTACTCTTAAGTACTGCCATCAAAAAAAGAACAACCAAACCCCAAAATTTCTTAAACATAGACCTGACTATATTAATATTCTGCATAAAATCATCAGCTACTCCTTATTGCCAAATTTCAAACTCCCTTGTCTGGCATTCAGGATCCTACATAAATCAATTTTCCTTTCCAGTTTCATTATCTTATTTGTTTCTGCCCATTTTACCATTAAAGAAAAACTAAACTATACCATAGGCTCCTAAATTTTCTATTTTGTTTTACCTCTCTTCATTTTCTCACTTTGTTCCCTATGCCTAGAATGCTCATCTCTTTCTCTCTTCATGCTTTCAAATTTATCCATTCAAATATACCAACTCAGAACCATAGGATTTTAAATTTTCACATAAGTAGGACCTTTATACACAAAGCTTTTTCTTATTTATTGCTCTTGATAATAAATTAGATTCTTGCTAGATTCTCAGAAACCACTATTTTGCTACTCTGTAATTTTCATGCATTATTGTATATTACAGTTATCTACATTAGCCAAACTACAGCAGCACTGGCTACTTTCTCCTGGTTCCAAAGCCAGTGGATCAGAAGATTAGCTGTGAAACTTATAACACAACTATAGAAAGCAAATAGTGAGACCCTGAATGCAGGCATAAAAAGTAGGCTACACTCATCTAACACTGGAATGAAACCAGCAGTACTAACCCCAGGACAGTGTGAAGCCACTGTAGCAAGTAGAGAATGCTTTAAACAATCTTTACTTTGCCCTGAGAGCAGACGTCGACCTTTAAAAATGAACAAAAGAGCAAAAAGAGCTCTGACAATAGATAACTATAATAAAGACAGGAAAGAACAGACCCCAAACCTTGAAGACACTAAAGGTCAAACATCTCCAGATGACACCTTAAAGGGTGATACGAGTTATTCTTGAACTCAAAAGGTTCTCTTGGAAGATTTAAAAAAAGTTCTTAAAAAAGAGTTAGAAGAACAATGGGGAAAGGAAATGAGTGCTTTGCAGGAAAGTTTGGAAAAGGAAACACAGAAATTATCTAAAGAAAACCATTCCTTAAAAAAACAAAAACAAAAAACAAAAATAAAAACCAAAAAACAGAATTGGTTAAACAGAAAAAGAGAGCAACTCCTTAAAATTTAGAATTGTTAAAATGGAAAAAAAAATCCCATGAACAAGACAACTCATTTAAAAGTTCAAATGGCCAAATGTAAAAGGAGGTAAAAAAAAAACTAACTGAAGAAAATAATTGATTAAAGATTAGAATTAAACAAATAGACGTGATGGACTCAAAGAGACAACAAAAAAAGAAAAAAAGAAAAATTAGAAGAAAATGTAAAATACCTTATTGTAAAATCAACTGACCCAGGAAACAGATCCAGGAGAGAAAATCTAAGAATTATTGGACTAGCTGAAAACCACGAAGATAAAAAAAGCTCAGGCAACATCTTTCTTTATTATTATTATTATTATTATTATTATTATTAAAGCTTTTTATTTACAGAACATATGAGTAATTTTTTACATTTTTTGCAAAACTTTCTGTTCCAAATTTTTCCCTGCTTCCCTCCACCCCTTCCCCTAAATGGCAAGTAGCCTAATATATGTTAAATATGTTAAAATATATGATAAATCTAATGTATGTATACATATTTAATTATCTTGCAGCACAAGAAAAATTAGATCCAAAAAGAGAAAAAAAAACCTAAGAAGGAAACAAAATGCAAGCAAACATCCACAGAAAGCATTAAAATGCTATGTTGTGGTCTACACTCAGTTCCCACAGGCCTCTCTCTGGATGTATATGGCTTTCTTCATTGCTGAACAATAGGAACTGATTTGAATCACTTCATTGTTGAAGAAAACAATGTCCATCAGAATTTGTCATCATATAGTCTTGTTTCTGTGTATAATGATCTCCTGGTTCTGCTCATTTCACTT
This sequence comes from Myrmecobius fasciatus, assembly GCA_023553655.1. Lineage (NCBI taxonomy): Eukaryota > Metazoa > Chordata > Mammalia > Dasyuromorphia > Myrmecobiidae > Myrmecobius > Myrmecobius fasciatus. Next base: position 60,595 of record JAJPUD010004844.1, read on the forward strand.
AGCATAAAGCTTTTTATTTAAAAAAATATGCATTAAGTATTTTATTATTTATTTATTTATTTTTTGGCCGAGGTAATTGGGGTTAAGCCATTTGCCCAGCTTCAAACAGCTAGGAAGTGTTAAGTGTCTGAGACCAGCTTTGACCTCATGTTCTCCCAACTTCAGGGCTGGTGTTCTAACCACTGCCCCACCTAGCTGTTTCTTTCTTAGGATAATTAGAATGTATATACATAGGTAGAGGGTGTGGGTTTAATTTTATTTTGCTGTGAAAATATAAAAAGACATTAAGGAATAGAAACAGAATTGTACCAGAAAAAGGAGAAAGGGGTGGCAAAATAGGGTAAATACATCACAAAACTCATTATAGTATAGCAAAAGAAGAGAAAGGGTTGAATATTGTCTGAAACTTAATCTCATTTGATTTGGCTCAAAGAGGGAATAACGTAATAATTATTTTGTTATAGAAAGTTGTCCAATCCAATAGGGGAGTAGGAGGAGAAAGGGGAAAGAAAACGTTGGGGCTGATAGAAGGGAAAGCATAAAACTGGAGAGGAAAAGGGTGAAAGGGGAGTGAAAAATATAAATGGGGAAAAGTAAGATGGAGGAAAATGCAGAGTTAGCAAGCATAACTGTGAATGTCAGTGGGGTGAACTCTTCCATGAATTGGAAGCAGATAGATTAGATTAAAATCCAAATACAAAAAACACATTTGAAACAGAGAGATACACACAGAGTAAAGATAAAAGGCTGGAGCAGAATATATTATGTTCAGCTTCAATTAAAAAAACAACAACACAGGGTTAGTTATCTAATCTCAAACAAAGCAAAATCAACAATAGGTCTAATTAAAAGAGATAAGGAAGGAAAGCATATATTGTTGATAAGAGTTACCAGAGATAATGAATTAAGTCAATACTATATATCTCTATCTCTATCTATCTATCTATCTATCTATCTATCTATCTATCTATCTATCTATACATACACACACCAAGTGGGATAGCATCTAAACTTTAAGAGTAAAAGTAAAGTGAGTTGCAGGAAGAAATAGAAATAAAAATTATAGCCTTGTTCTGGAAAATGACATCCACATTCAGAAAGAAAGAACTATAGAGACTGAATGTATTTAGAAGCAAAGTATTTTCACCTTTTTTGTCTATGGCATGATATTTTCCTTTTTGGTCTGATCTTTCACAACATGACAAATATGGAAATGTGTTTAAAATGATTGTGCATGTATAATCTATATCAGATTGCTTCCTCTCTTGGGGAAAAGGGAAAATAATTAGAACTCAAAATCTTATAAAAATGAATGTTGATAATTGTCTTTATTTACATTTCATTGGAAAAGTAAAATACTATTGGGGAAAAAAGAATAAAAGTTTGCTTGATAATGACCTAGTCCAAACTTTTCTTTTTACAGATGAAGAAAATGATTTACCTCCCTTTTCTTATTGGAGTATAACATGTGCATTATTAGGGGCTGTTCCATTTTTATATGTCACATCAGTAACCCAAGGTAGGCATTTCACAAATTGTTATTTAACTGAATTCCTCGACTAGAAATAGAACAGGAATAAAGTTACCATCCAGACTTCAGTCTCTTAACTTTCAGTTCAGTAACTCTTTTTTCTGTATCACACTTGCTATAAGAAGGAAGAAGGAAAGGTGGGAAGAAAGAAAACAATCTTTTAAATATCTACTTTATGCCAAACACTGTACAAAAATACTTTACAAATATTATTTTATCTAAAGTGGACAACAACTCTTGGAGATAGGTGCTATTATTACCTTCATTTCATCACTGAGGAAACTTAGGTAAAATAGGTTGTTTCCCAGAGTCACTCAGCTTATAAACATATGAGGTCAGATTTTTAACATGCCTTTTTTACTCTAGCTCCTGTGTTCTGTACATTAGCTGTGCCATCTAGCTGCCTCTAGAAAAAGCAGAAATTGCCTCTTCTAAATCCTCTCTGATCCCTAATTTTATAGAAAAGAAAACCAAAAAACAAAGGTGGGTGATTTGATCAAAGACTCATAAGCATAAGGTGGCAAAAGGTTCATACAAACTCAGGTCTTTTATTTCAATTTCTGTGTTCTTTGCACTAAATTCAATCTCTTTTGTCTATTACCAAAAATATTAACAGAAAGTACAGGCTACTGAGGGACAAAATGGCAACTAAGCAAAAAGACTTGGGAACTGAAAATGTCCATCATTGCTTTTCAGTGAAACTTGGATCAGTATTTCGTTAGATACTGCCAAATGTGGAAAGACTCCCTGTGTGAGGCAGTGTAAAATGAAGTGTTATTATTTCATATAGAGTTTGTTCCAGGCCCTCTCCTGTGATCAGAGCCCTATTTAGAGGTTCCTGCTATTTCACTAATCATATATGTCCTCTGCATTGACTTGGGATGGGGCAGGAAAACTTTGCATTCTCTCTCTGTGTTTCTGTCTTTATGTATCTCTCGCTCTGTCTGTCTGTCTGGCTCTTTCTCTTTCTCTCTCTCTCTCTCTCTTGTCTGTCTGTCTGTCTCTCTCTCTTTCACACACACACACACACACACACACACACACATTACAATCCCTCATCTCCTTTGCTCCAACATATTCTTGTTTTAGTATATGCCCACTCATTATTCAACATTTTGCTAATTATTGAGTTAGCAAGAGTGACACTGTTATTTATGCATGATTTCAAAATTTCAGAGCTTATAGGGATTTTTGAAAAGTTTCAGTCTGATCTGTCTATCTTCAGTTAGTATTTTTCTCCAAGAAGGTCATTTATTCAATTTTAAAAGATTTTGAATAGACAATCAATACATTTGAAATTTTTACTGACATTTAAAATATATTTACACATAAGACCTATTTACAAAGAGCTAAACCTAGGCTACTGATTTTTTTCTTTCCTTTTCAAACACAGATATAATTTCTAGGAACTAATTTTCATCCACAAATATCAAATTCATTTTATCCGAGAGCCTGAGTTCTCCCCAACTTCCTTCATAAACAACATTAAGTCAAGCCTTTAGATAGATTCCAGAATGACAGAATCCAGAAAAAGACAGTGGAACAATTTATTTTCTAGCTTAAGATAACTTAGAAGAACTTCAGGAAAAGTTTATCTCACTTGGCTAAAAGGGAAGCACAACTCAGCACAGGTGTGGTACAGGCAAGTCAGCAGGAGGCTTTTAGGTAGAGTAAAGGTCCACAACTGGGACAATGGTTCAGCAGGACAGTTGTGCACCCTTCAGTCCCAGGGCAGTAAATAATTTCTTAGCCCTGGAAACAAGGAAACAGTAGACACAGGAACCAGGTAACTTAGTGTAAAGCAAACTGTCAGAACCAGAGTCCCCAGTCCCAAAACACTAGTGATATCACCTATATCTCCCAGTCCAAGAAAGTTGAGAAAATGCCCACTATATTGAAGGAACAAAGTTCAAGTTTAAAAACCATGAAATGGGTAAAAATGAGCAATAAACAAACAATAACAAAAAAAAGAATCTTGACTATAGAAAGCTACTATGGTGACAGGGAAGATCAAAACCCCAGCATAAAAGAAGACAATATACCTACAAGTGAAGCCTGGAATATGAATATGAATATGAATTGGTCTCAAGCACAAAGCTTTGAGCTCTTGGAAGAGCTCAAAAAGAGCTTTAATACACAAATAAAAGAAATACAAGAAAAACTGGAAAAAGAAATGAGAGATATGCCAGAGAGAGTCAACAGCTTGGAAAAGGAAGAAGAAAATTGACTGAAGAAAGTTATTTTAAAAATGCATTTGTAAAAAATACAATTAGTCACATGAAAAGTATAATAGCTAGACAAATTGGAGAAAATTAAATAGATGAATATCATTATTTACCAATTATAATTGGCAAATGTTGATTGTATGAGACATTAATAACTAAAAAAAAACCCCAAATAAACAAAATATAAAATACCTCGTTGGAAAAACAACCAGCTTAGAAAATAGATGCAGGATAGATAATTTAAGAATTATTTTGCTATCTGAAAGGCATGATTGAAGAAAAAGTCTACACAGCATTTTATTTTTTATTTTTTTTAAAAAAATATTAATACTTTTTATTTGCAAAACATATGTATGGGTAATTCCTAAACATTAACCCTTACAAAGCTTTCTGTTACAAATTTTTCCTCCCTACTTTGTACCCCTCCCCTAAATGGCAGGATATCCATTACATGATAATTATGTTAGAATAATCAAGAAATAGAATATATGTATAGTTATTGCCACACATCATTTTTTGTGCAGGAGAAATCATATCTACAAGAAAGAATAATCTGATAAAGGAAACACAATGCAAGCAAACCTCAATAGAGAACATGAAAATGTTATGTTGTGGTCCACATTTCACATCCCTCTCTCTGGGTGTACATGGCTTTCTTCACTGAACAATTGGAACTGGTTTGAAGCATTTCATTGTTGAAGAGAGTCATGTCCCTTAGAACTGATTGTTGTTGCTGTGTATAATGATCTCCTGGTTCTGCTGATTTCACTCAGCATCAGTTCATGCAAGTCTCTCCAGGCCTCTCTGAAATCGTCCTGCTGGTCGTTTCTTACAGAGCAATAATATTCCATAACATTCATATACCATAATTTATTCAGCCACTCTCCAATTGATGGGCATCCCTTCAGTTTCCAGTTTCTAGACACTACAAAAAGGGCTGCCACAAACATTCTTGCACATGTGGGTCCCTTTCCCTCCTCTAAGATCTCTTTGGAATATAGGCCCAGTAGAAACACTGCTGGGTCAAAGGGTATGCACAGTTTGACAACTTTTTGAACATAGTTCCAAATTGCTCTCCAGAATGGTTGGATTCATTCACAGTTCCACCAACAATGCATCAATGTCCCAGTCTTCCCACATCCCCTCCAACATTCATCGTTATCTTTTCCTGTCATTTTAGCCAATCTGACAGGTGGTCTACACAGCATTTTAAAAGAAATTATCAAGGAAAACTTTGCTGATATCCTGAAACTAGAGGGTAAAATGATCTTTGAAAGGATCCACTGATCACCATTATAAAATTGTACCAAAATGAAAATTCCCAGGAATACCAACATCTCAAACTATATATAAAATATGGCTAAAATTGGTACATGAAATGTTTTGCCTGTCACATTTATTTGTAAGAGAAGAAATTATGACCAAACAAGTGATAAACAGCATTACAAGATATAAAATCTTAAGTATGATTACATTAAATTTTAAAAGTTTTTGCACAAACAAAGCCAATACAAACATGATCAGAAGGAAAGCAGAAAACTGGGAGGACAAATACATCAAATGTCTCTGATAAAGTCCTCATTTTTCAAATATAGGACTGAGTCAAATATCTTTAAGTTTTTAGATAAAGATATTAAAAGCTATCTGTAGTTTTGAGTCAAGAAAGTTGAGATCCCCAAGAGTATAGCTTTGCGGTCTATTCCCTCCTGTAATTCATTTAATTTCCACTTTTAGACTTTTGAATGTTATGCCATTTGGTGCATATATATTTAGTATTGAAAACACTTCATTGTCTCTAGTGCCTTTTAGCAAAATGTAGTTTCTCTGCTTATTATATATTATTTATTTGTTTCAATTTATTTTGTTTTTCCCAGTTACATGTAAAAACAATTATCAATATCCTTTTTAAAAATTTAGTTCCAAATCCTCTCCCTTCCTTCCTACTTACCTTCAATGAGAAGGCAAACAATTTGATATAGCCTGTACATGTGTAATAATGCAAAACATATTTCCATATTAATCATGTTGTAAAAGGAAATATAGAACACCATAAGCCCTCCCCCAAATAATGTTTAAAAAATGTTTCAATCTGTGTTCAGATTCCATCAGTTCTTTCTGGGGTGATGGATGACATTTTTTCATAAGACTTTCAGATCTTGGATCATTGATTTGCTTAAAATAATTACATCATTCACAGATTATCATCTTACAATATTGTCATCACTATGTACAGTGCTCTTTTGGTTCTTTTCTTCTGATTTTGGGTATGTTCATGTAAATCTCTCCAGATTTTTCTGTGAGCATCTGGCTCATCATTCATATATCACAATAGTATTCCATCACAATCATATAAATCAGGAATTCTGAGAGTGAAACCAAGATGGTGGAGTAAAGTCAGGAAACTGCTCTAGCTCACAGTTTCCCTCAAAAACCACATGAAAGTATATTCGATTTGCCAATATTTTAACATAATTAACATGTAGTGGATATCCTGCCATCTAGGGGAGGGGTGGGGAGTTGGGGGGAAAAATTTGTAACGGAAAGCTATGTAAGGGTTATTGTTGAAGAATTACCCACACATATGTTATGCAAATAAAATAAAAAAATTAAAAAAAAAACCACATGAAAGGCTAAGTCTCTGAACAGAGCTTGACAGAATGAAACTACTCTCCAGTTCAAGACAGACTGAAAAAACTTCAAGAAAGGTCAGTCTCACTGAGGTGAAAAGCGTGTTCATCCCAGTTCAGATAAACTCTGGGCAAGCCAGTGAGAGGGTCTTAATCACATCATATCAACAACTCAACCCTCAGGCCTGGCTTAGTAGAGGAGGAGACCAATAGGGCAGCTTCCAATCACAGATCAAAAGGCAAATATTGGGAAACCAGGATGTTTCCTCAACAGAGCAGGCAAAGCTACCCCCTGAAAACACAAGGTGCCCCTGTGCTCAAGTCCAACGCTCAGAGCTGCACAGGAAGCTTGGGAGAGTGCCTCCTTTATCTCAGGAGAAGAGCTGCATCTTAAAAATAAAAAAGAAAATACCAAAAGAAGAGGAAAGAAAATGAACAAGAAACAAAAAAGAACCTTGACCATAGAAAGCTACTATGGTGATAGGGTAGACCAGGAAGACTAGGAATGAATGTCCACAGAAGCAATCTCAAAGAGTGAGAAAAATTGGTCTCAAACCCAAGAGACTTCTTGGAAATGCTCATAAAAGACTTCAAAAGGTAAAGAAGAAAAAGTGAGAAAAGAAATGAGAGGTATGCATGATAGAGTCAACAGTTTGGAAAAGGAAGGAAAAAAAATTGCCTGAAGAAAACAATTCCTTAAACAGTAGAATAAAACTAATGGAAAAAGAGATACAAAAGATAATTGAAAAAAATCACACATTAATAACTAGAACAGGGCAAATGGAAGCTATTGTCTTTGTGAGACAGCAAGAATCAGTCAAACAAACTAAAAAAATGAAAAAATGGAAGAACATTTGAAATACCTCATTGACAAAACAGCTGACCTGGAAAATAGATCCAAAAGAGACAATTTAAAAATTATTGGCTGACCTGAAGGGCATGACCAAAAAAAAAGGGCCTGGATAACATTCTACAAGAGGTCCCCAGTATTCCACAAACAGAGGAGGAAATACTCATTGAAAGAATCCATTGATCACTTCTGGAAAAGGATCTCACAAGGAAAACCACAAGGAACATTGCTGCACATCTCCAAAACTATAATCTTAAGGAAAAAATACTGCAAGCTGCCAGACAAGAAATTCAAATATTAAGGAGCAACCATTAGGATTACCCAGGATCTGGCAGCTTCTACCTTATAGGATTGGAGGGCCTGGAATATCATATTCTGGTAGGCAAAGGACCTGGGGTTACAACCAAGAATTAACTATCCAGCAAGACTCAGCTTCATCTTTCAGGGGAGGTGATAGAGCTTCAATAAAATAAAGAGACTTTCAATCATTTCTATTGAAAAAAAAAAACAGAACTAAACAAAATTTAATCTACAAACACAAGAATCAAGAGAAAGGTAAACGGGAAATACACATTTAAAGGTTAAACTGTCTAGATGCCTAGATGGGAAAACAATATCTGTAATCCTTGAGAATTGTATCTGACACTGAGTCAGACAAAAGGGGGCATCACATGGACTGAGGATATGGTGGTGAATGGACTCTGATGTGATGACATTAAAGAAAAACATTTAGGGGTGGAAAAAGATTTGTACTGGAAAAATTGGAAAGGAAAAGTTTAATTGGACAATTAGTACATACCAAGAGACTCAAAAGACCTACTGCAATTTGAGAAGGGGAAAAGGTATGGGGTGAGTATTGTCTGTAGCTTAATCTCATCATTTTTGACCCTGAGTGAATAACTTAATCATTCAGTTGGATATAGAAATTTATTTAATCCTATAAAGAAGTAGGAAGAGAAAGAGGAAAAGAAAAGGGAGCAACATGATAGAAGGAAGGGCAGAAACAGTAGGAAAAATGGGAAGAAAAGGGGAGAAGTGTTGATAGAAAAGGTTGTGTGAGGGGTGGGTAAATCAATGTAAGAGAAGGGGAAGGAGATAAGGTTGTTGGTGGTATGGGTAAAAATACAGGACTAAGGACAATATGAAAAGAGAGAACAAAAGTATATACAGGGGAGAAAATAGGATCAAGGGAAATACAGAGCTGATAATCATAACTTTTAATGTGAATGGGATGGATTCTCCCATAAAACAGAATCAGATAGAGTGGATTAAAAAATAGAATCCTACATTATTCTGTTTAGAAGAAATACACTTGACACAGAGACACATACAGAGTAAAGGTAAAAAGGCTGGAACAGAATTTATTGTGCTTCAGCTGAAGTAAAAAAGGTAGGGGTAGCAATTCTGATCTCAGATAAAACAAAAGTAAAAATATATTTTATTAAAAGAGATAAGGAGGGAAAGCACATCTTGATAAAGGACACAGTATATAATGAAGTAGTAATGATACTAAATGTGCATGCACCAACTGGCAGAGCAGACAAATTCCTAGAGAAGATTTTAAATCAGTTACAGGAAGAAACAGACAGCAAAAGTATTGTAGTGGGGACCCTCAAACTTCCCCTTTCATACTCAGACAAATCTAACCACAAAATAAACAAAAAAGAAACTAAGGATGCTAACAGGATCCTAGAAAACCTAGATATGATAGACTTTTGGACAAAACTGAATAGGTACAGAAAGGAATAACATTTTTCTTAGCATATATGGCATATACACAAAAATTGAGCTTATATTAGGGTAAAAACCTCACAATCAAATGCAAAATGGCAAGAATAATAAATGCTACCCTTTTAGACCCCAATATAATAAAAATATATACAATAAAGGGTCAGGCAAAATCAAAACAAAAACCAATTGGAAATTAAATTATCTAATGCTAAAGAATGAATGAGCCAAACAACAAATCACTGAAACAATCCATAATTTCATCCAAGAAAATGACAATAATGAGACAACATATCAAACCCTATGAAATTCACCCAAAGCAATTCTTCGGGGAAATTTTATATCTCTAAATAGCTACATATATAAAATAAAGAGGAGATAATGAATTAAGCATGTAACTTAAAAAGTTAGAAAAAGAACAAATTAGAAACCCCCAATTGAACACCAAATTAGAAATTTTGAAAATCAAAGGAGAGATAAATGAAATAGAGACTAAGAAAAGTGTTGAACTAATATGCAAAACTAAGAGTTGATTTTATGAAAACTAACAAAAATATATAAACTTTTCGTTGATTTCATCAGAAAAAGGAAAGGAAAAAAACAAATCACCAACATAAAAAATGAAAGAGGTGAAGTCACCACCAAAGAAAAAGAAATTAAAACAATAATTAGGAGCTATTTTGCACAACTCTTTGGCAGCAAGTATGACAATCTAACTGAAATGGATGAATATTTAGGAAAATATAAGTTATCCAGGTGAACAGAAGAGGAAATTAAATGCTAATATAGTCCCATTTTAGTTTTTTTTTTTAATTGAAGCTTTTTATTTGTAAAACATATGTATGGGTAGTCCTTCAACACTGATCCTTACAAAGATTTCCATTACAAAATTTCCCCCCCTAGTCCTCTCCCCTCCCCTAGATGGCAGGAAGTCCAATACATATTAATTATGTTAGAATATATGACAAATCGAATATAATTATACATATTTCCACACTTATCTTGCTGTGCAAGAAAAATTGTATCTACAAGAAAAAAATCTGAGAAAGGAAACCCAATACAAGTAAACATCGATAGAGATCATGAAAATATTATGTTGTGGTCCACATTTCATATCCCTCTCTCTGGGTGTATATGGCTTTCTTTGCTGAACAATTGGAACTGGTTTGAAATATTTCACTGTTGAAGAGAGCTATGTTCATTAGAATTGATCATCATAAAGTATTGCTGTTGCTGTGTATAATGATCTCCTGGTTCTGCTCGTTTCACTCAGCATCAGCTCATGCAAGTCTCTCCAGGCCTCTCTGAAATCATTCTGCTGGTCGTTTCTTATAGAACAATAAT
>JAJPUD010004844.1:80899-96894 GCA_023553655.1 Myrmecobius fasciatus
CTAAAACTATATTATAAAGCAGCGGTCATCAAAACCGTTTGGTACTGGCTAAGAAACAGAGCAGTCGATCAGTGGCACAGGATAGGATATCAGGACTATCTAGGCAATAACCTTAACAATCTAGTATTCGATAAACCCAAAGACCCCAGCTTTTGGGATAAATACTCACTATTTGGCAAAAACTGCTGGGAAAATTGGAAACTAGTGTGGAAGAAATTAGGGCTTGACCCATACCTAACACCACATACCAAGATAAGATCTAAATGGGTTCATGATCTAGATATAAAGAGGGACTTTGTAAGCAAGTTAGAGGAACGTAATATAGTTTATCTCTCAGACCTGTGGAGATGGAATAAATTTATGTCCAAAGAAGATCTGGAACTCCTAATTGAACACTAGATGGATAATTTTGATTATATTAAGTTAAAAAGTTTCTGTACAAACAAAACAAATGCAGACAAGATTAGGAGGGAAGCATCCAATTGGGAAATCATCTTTACATTTAATGGTTTTGACAAAGGCCTCATTTCTAAAATATATAGAGAATTGTCTCATATATATAAGAATTCAAGCCACTCTTCAATAGATAAGTGGTCAAGGGATATGAACAGACAATTTTCAGATGATGAAATTAAAACCATCGCTAGTCATATGAAAAGTTGCTCCAAATCACTATTGATCAGAGAAATGCAAATTAAGACAACTCTGAGGTACCACTACACACCTGTCAGATTGGCTAAAATGACAGGAAAAGATAACGATGAATGTTGGAGGGGATGTGGGAAAACTGGGACACTAATACATTGTTGGTGGAAGTGTGAATGGATCCAACCATTCTGGAGAGCAATTTGGAGCTATGTTCAAAAAGTTGTCAAACTGTGCATACCCTTTGACCCAGCAGTGTTTCTACTGGGCCTATATCCCAAAGAGATCTTAGAGGAGGGAAAGGGCCCCACATGTGCAAGAATGTTTGTGGCAGCCCTTTTTGTAGTGGCTAGAAACTGGAAACTGAAGGGATGCCCATCAATTGGAGAGTGGCTGAATAAATTATGGTATATGAATATAATGGAATATTATTGCTCTGTAAGAAATGACCAGCAGTACGATTTCAGAGAGGCCTGGAGGGACTTGCATGAACTGATGCTGAGTGAAACGAGCACAACCAGGAGATCGTCATACACAGCAACAACAGTATTACATGATGACCAATTCTGATGGACATGGCTCTCTGCAACAAAGAATTGTCTCAAACCAGTTCCAATTGTTCACTGAAGAAAACCATATACACCCAGAGAGAGGGAAATGAAATATTGACCACAACGTAACATTTTCATGATCTCTATTGACATTTGCTTGCATTGTGTTGCCTTTCTCTGATTCTTTTTTTTTCTCGTAGATAGGATTTTTCTTGCATAACTTCTCAAGCATTTCAACATTATTAACATATAGTGGACTTCCTGCCATCTAGGGGAGAGGAGGGGACTAGGGGTAAAATTTGTAATGGAAAGCTTTGTAAAGATCATTGTTGGGGAACTACCCATACATATGTTATACAAATAAAAAGCTTTAATAAAAAAAAGAATTTCTTCTTGATGAATTTTTTTTATCTTTTTCCCATTTCATCCAATCTTCTTTTCAAGATATTCTTCTTCTCATTTGATTTTTGTACCTCTTTTGTTATTTGACCTAGTCTGTTTTTAAGATTTTACTTTCTTTACTTATTTTGTGTACAGTTATCAAGCTGTAGATTATTTTTTCATGATTTTCTTGCATCATTCTCATTTCTGTTTCCATTTTTTCCCTCTACTTCTTTACTTGATTTTTAAAAATACTTTTTGAGTTCTTCCATGGTCTGAGACCAATTCATTTTTTTGGAGGTGTTAGATGTGGGGATTTTGTCTTTGCTGCTTTCTTTTGAATGTCTGTTTTGCATTTCCTTGTCATCATAATAATTTTCTAAGCTCAGAGCCTTTTTCTGTTGTTTGCTCATTTCTCGGGCTCATTTAACACTTTATTAAAGTGGAGCTTTGTTTTTAATGTAGAGGGTGCTGAATTTGTTTTAGGGCATTATTCAAAAAAGTCTTTGGAGAGGTTTGGGACAGAGCTCTGGCAGGTTTCTGCCTTCACTTAACCATCTTGGTTTCCCCTCCCTCCTCCAGCCCCCTACTACTTATATCTTTTATTTAGGCCTATTTTTATTTTAAGTTTTTCTGAGATCATGACTTCTAGCCTTGCTTTTTTATAATCTCAGATGAAGCATAAGAAATTCTGCTCCATCCTTGTATTTTTCTCCATTTATCTCTGTTTCATGTGTGTTTTCTTGTGAACTACATATAGCTGGATTCTTTTGAAATTAATTCTTATATCTGCTTCCCTTTTGTAGATGAATTCTTCCTATTCACATTCATAGTTATGATTATTAATTATGCATTGTTTATCCTTTCCCCCTTTTTACCATCCTTTCTTAAAGTTTTTTTCTTCTGACCATTATATCACTTGATCCATCCTTCCCTCTATTAATATTCCTTCCCTTCTCTTTTTTTCCTCCTACTTCCACATAGAGTAGGTGATTTCTATATACAACTAAACATATATATGTATATATATCATTATCTCTTTGAGAACATTTCTATAATAGCATGTTTCAAGTATTGCCCAACACTACACCATCTTCCCCTCCATTGTAAAAAGTCTTCATTTTATGCCTCTTTCATGTGAGATAATTTTCTCTACTATTTCTTTCATTTATCCCTTTCCCAGAGCATCTCCTTTTCTCATGCCTTTATTTTATTTTTTTTTTAAATTCAATCCATTATAGTTAACTCCCACCTCAGACTTCTGTTTATGAATACTAGATGAATATCTACTCATTTTTCAATTCTTTGGTACTGCAAAAAAAAAAGCTGCTACAAACAATTTCACAACTCTACCAACAATGTATTAGTGTACCAGTTTTCCCACATTCCCTGCAACATGTATTATTATCTTTACCTGTCATCTTAAACAACCTGAGAAGTATGAAGTGGTGCCTCAGAGTTTTTTTAATTTGCATATCTCTAATCCATAGTAATTTAGAGCATTTTTTTCATATATTTAAAGATGACTTTAATTTCATCATTTGAAAATTGTCTGTTCATATCCTTTGACCATTTATCAGTTGAACAATGATTTGTATTCTTATAAATTTAACAGAGTTCTCTACATATTTTAGAAATAAAACATATATTAGAAACACTTTCTGTAAAGATTTTTCCCAGCTTTGTACTTCTCTTTTAATCTTGTTATTATTTCTTCTAGTTTTATAAAATAATATCTTGGCAGTTTGATCAGTATGCCACTGAACCCATAGACCGATTTAGGCAGAGCAATTGTGTTTTCAAAGCATTTTTCTACTCAGTGGATTTTTGTTACTTTTTTGCTACTTAGCCAATTCTGTTTCTAAGGTATTATTTTATTTAATATTCATTTTGTGCCACCTTTATCAAGCCATTGACTGCCTTTTGATAATTTTCTTGCTTCCTTCTCACATCTTTCCTCAATTTTTTTTTCCTGTCTATCATTTGGCATCATAAAATCCTTTTGACTTCCTATAGGAATTCTTTTTAGTTTTTCTTTGAAATTTTGCATGTAGAAAATATGAAAGTTTGGGGGCTTCTCATGGAAATAAGAGAGAAGGGAAAGGTGGAATTTATCCTATGGCAGCAGAATAGAAAGCTGTAGTTTGGTGCAGACAATGACAAATGATCTCAAACTTAATAGACAAAGTAGAAGAGATGTGAGAGTATGGATGTTTAATTGCAATTAAACAATTTAATTGCAATCCTTATTAGGGAAAGGAATAGGCATTTATATGCCACCTACTAATGCATACTATGTATTGGGCACTGTGCTGAGAATTAGAGAGCTGTTCTCAGATTGGTTAAGATGACAGAAAAAGATAATCATAAATGTTGGATGTGGGAAAATTAGGATATTAATAAACTGTTGCTGGAGTTGTGACTGATCCAGCCATTTTGGAGAGCAATTTGGAATTATGTACTAAGGGCTATCAGACTGTGCATACTCAGTAGTGTCTCTATTGGGTCTGTATCCCAAAGAGATCATAAGAAATATAATAGGACCTATGTGTGCAAAAATGTTTGTGGCAGCCCTTTTTGTAGTGGCAAGGAACTGGAAAGTGAGTGGATGCCCATCAGTTGGGAAATGGCTGAAGAAATTTAGTATATGGATGTTATGGAATATTATTGTTCTCTAAAAATGATCAGCAGGATTTCAGAGAGGCGTGGAGAGACATACTTGAACTGATGCAATAGTGAGGTGAGTAAAACCAAGAAAACATTGTACACAGCAACAAGATTATGTGAGGATCAACTGTGATGGATGTGGCTCTTTTCAACAATGAAGTGATTCAGACCAATTTCAACAGACTTGTGAATGAGGGAGCCATCCACATCCAGAAAAAAAGGACTATGGGGATTGAATGTGGATCACAGCATAGAATTTTCATCTTCTTTGTTGTTGTTTGCTTGTTTGTTGTTTTGTTTTGTTTTGTTTTCTTTTTCATTTTTCTCCCTTTCGATCTGATTTTTCTTGTGTAGCATGATAAATGTGGAAATATGCTTAGGAGAATTGCACATGTTTGGCTTATGTTTGATCGCTTGCTGTCTATGTATGTATTTTGAAAAAAAATAAATTAGAGTGGTGTCCTCTCACAAGCCCACTTTAGTTATCTTTTTAAGTGAAAAATTACTATGGACCTATTTTTCAAATCTGCTTTATAAATACTAGTCAACAGAGAATATGCCAGAGAACATGTATTGGATCCATTCACTCAATGTCTTGCCTTCTGAATTATATGAAGAGAGTTTCTTATTTCTGCCTATTGAAACCCCTAAGCTTCTCTACTACCTCTACTCAAACCTCCAGGTGGAAATGGCCTACAACCTTTAATTTAGGATCTCTGGAAAAAGTAGCACATTAATCCTTCCACCTTACCCCACTAGCCAACATTCAGGGAAGCATCTCTTGTGGAAATGAGTTCTGGCAATTACCCTGCAAGTTCTGCAATTTTTTTTTTTTTACTATCCCCAGTAGTCATAACTAGTAAAAACTTAGAAAAGAAAGTTCTAGACATTAAAAATCTTGGTATTGTCAGATAGTTTGGTATCAGAAGTGGATATGATTTTATTAATGCAAGTGGCATCAAATAAAATACTCTAAAATATTCTAAAGATCTCTGGGTCTTGCCATCTGACTTGTTACTGAAACCTATGTTTCATTCTTATTCTTAATGCCTTGGGAGTGCAACTTTTTTTTCTTTTCTTTTTTGTATCCTCAGCACTTAGCAAAGTTCTTTGCACATACTAAGCACTTAATATATTACTCTTTCATTCATTTCTCCAATGTAAAAGCCTCCTTCTATGAAGCATTTCCTCACTCCTCTGCACAAATATACAATTGCTTAATACTCCCATATCTAAGTGAATAGTATTTCTAATGTGTAAAAATACACATTTTAATTTCTGTTCTAGGTATTTGGTGTGCATGCCTTATCTTTTCCTCTGTACTCTAAGGTCCAAAAAGAGAGAAATTATCTTTTATTGATCTTTATATTTTCCCTATACTGTAACACAATGTATTCCACATAGTAGGCAATTAAAAAAATCTTTGTTGAAGGAATGTTGTGGATTTGATGGGCAACAAAGTGAAAAATAAAACCACATTTAGTGTAATTTCAATTCTAAAGGTCTCAAAACAGCACATGGAATTTCAGAATGAGAAGCTGCTCCCCATAAAGTTACAGAAGGAAACAGCTACAGGTGTCCTTATATAATTGTTCACCTGAAACAGACTTGTTTTATTTCATTCCAAGAAACCCAAAAAGCCAAGAAACAGATTTTGTTGGCCAAAATACTCACAATGCATCAAACTGAGCCAGCCTATTGTGCAGGTTCTCATCCTGTGATGGCATTAAAAATGTGAAAGAAAAATGCTAAGCCCAAGAGAGACTGTGCTGCCTGAGTTGTCTACAAATGCAACATGTGATTTTATCAACAGACCCTGAAGACAACATTAGGGTGACAAGAGAGTAATGGTAATTTTACAGTTGTTTGTGGATTCTTGTGAACCTATTTTCATCTGACAAATGACCGATTATTTCATCATTTTATAATTCATTATAAAAAAAAACAAAAATAAAACTTGAAAAGCCATGCAAGCAGGGAGGGAGAGAGGGAAGAAGAGAAAGACATCATAGGCTGGTTCAGTATTTGTTCATTTTATCATGTGCTCTCTGAAATTTTGTTTCCTCATCTATAATTAGGTTGCGATTGTGATATTTGCATGACATATTTACTATATTATCTGCTGCCCAATACTTTACTGAGTTCAACAAAGAGTGATTTTAAGAGCAATTAGTTCATGTCATATAAATTAGTCAAAAATAATTATAAATTAGTACTTATTCTTTGTCTAGTATTGTATTAAGCACTGGAAATGCAAAGAAGATCTATCTTTGAGATGGAGTGAGCAAAAGCTAACATGAATACACATAGTATATATATATATAATATACATTATATTCACACAGACTTATGTACAAATAAATTAAGTATATAATATGTATATTATGTGTATATATACACAGACACTTAATTGGGTGGTGCAGTGAATGTAATATAAAGTCAGGAAAATGAATCTTACTGAGTTCAAGTGTAGCTTCACTTAGTAGCTGTGTGACCCTCGGCAAGCCACTTAATTGTGTTTACCTTACTTTAATAATCTATAAAATGAGTTAGAAGAGGAAATCTCTACCATGAAAACCTCAATGGGGTCATGAAGAATTGGAAATGACTGAACAACATCTCTATCACATATTTATAACAAACACATACGTGTGTCTGTGTGCATGCATATGTGAGTATGTGGGTAGTAACTTTAGAGGGGGAAAGCACTAGCACGTGGGTGAATAGGACAAGGTCTCAAGCAGAAAACATGGTTTGTACTGAATCTTGAAGGAGATCACGGGCACTAAGAGGAGGAACTGATAAAGGAGTGCATTTCAGATGTGGGTAAGAGCTGTTATAACAACCCAGAGATGGAATACTATGTCAGGATTAGCAAGTAGGCATATATGGCTGGATTGTAGAATACATGGTGGGAAGTAACATGTTAGAAGACGGGAAAGATACAATTATATTTCCTGATCCCCAACATTATCATTCTCCACTCCCTTCTTTTCAGATTATCCTGTTTTAGATACTTACCTCCCTATTTGTCTTCTATTCTCAGTCAAATATAACTCTGAGGACAAACTCTCACTCAATTTGATGTTATCTTTCCATCACCAGAATTCTACTAGCACATCATCTTTTATATAATAGATGTTTACTAATTGCTTGTTGGATTGGGTTTTCCTGAAATATTGCTAAATTATTAAATAGATAAACTTTATCAGTAGAGAAAGTGAGTTTGTGATATTTTTATTTCTTCATAAATTAAACCCTTCTTTTACTTCCACAACAACTCCAAGAGCGATTGTATAATCCTAGACTGAAATGTTTCTCCTCTTATCCTTTGTCCTTATCAACCTGCTCAGTTTTGTAGTCACACACATTATTTCACAGTACTGCTGAGGAGAAAGTAATTTATAAACCATAAAGTGCTATTTGATATTTATGAAGTACTCCCTCTGAGCAATACTAAAGTTCTCTAGTGTATCAGTGTGGACTTAATGGTGACCTTGACTACAGTAATGAATAGAAGTTGGGCAGTTCATTAAAATAGGAAAGGTTTCTCATATAGTTTTGCTGATGAGCTAACTACTCTCTATATGATGTTCCAAGGACCAACCTAGTGAATTTCATAGAGGACTATCACCACATTATGGCCTGTCTCTCATTCTTCCTTCCTTCCTTCCTTCCTTCCTTCCTTCCTTCCTTCCTTCCTTCCTTCCTTCCGTCCTTCTTTTCTCCCTCCCTCCCTCCTTCCTTTCTTCCTTTCTTCCTTCCCATCTCCTTCCCTCCCTCCATCCTTCACTCTCTTCCTCCCTCTCTCCCTCCCTCCCTTCCTTCCTTCTAATCCTTCCTTCCTTCCTTCCTTCCTTCTTTCCTCCCTTCTTCCTCCTTCCCTCCCTTTCTTCCTCCCTTCTTTCTCCCTCCCTCCCTTCTTTTCTTTCTTTCTTTTTCTTTCTCTCTTTCCTCCCCCTCTTCCCTTCCCTTCCCTTCCCTTCCTCTTTCCTGTCTTCTTCTTTCCTGTCCTTTTTCTTCTTTCCTTTTTCTTTCCTTTCCTTCCTAAAGATGATATTTTTGCCACTCTGCAAACTTTGAGGAATGCATGATAAATTACAGAATTATCACAGTCAGCATTGATAGAGGAAATAGCCATGCTCATAAAATTACAAACCCTTTAAATCTTCATTTATGTTTATACACTTGTGTGAAACTCTCAGGAAGACACAACAATAACTAGGATAGGTTCTCTACCTTGAACAAATTTATAGGTTAGTAATAGACAAAATACATCCACAAATAAATAACATGTTATAAGTAGATAAAATAGTTATAAATATGGGATAAGATGATGGAGAAATAACAGCTATCTGGGAAAATCAAAGAATGTATTATAAAGATGAACTTCTGGAGAAATTCATCTATAGTTATTACCTTAGTTGCCTTGCCTACTAACTACTCAACTTTTAACCCCTTTGCAATCTGCTTTCCAAAGAAAAGTCAACAAGCACTCACTACTGGTGCTTCTTGACACAGTATTAAGCACTGAAGTTAAATGAAACTACTCTCTCCCCAAGGTCACCAATGATTTGTTGACTGCTACTTTAAACGTAAATAGTCTTTCCTCAATTCCCATTCTGCTTTGCTTTACCAAGGCTTTTGAATACCTCAATTACCCCCATTTCCTGGACATTCTATTCCCATTTGCTTCTGTGACAAGTCCTTCTTGGAAATATTCCACACACACACACACACACACACATATATATGTTAAAATATTCAGTGAGATGAATGAAAAACTTGAAAGACAGATTTTCTGAGTAACTTATAATCAATTTATTACTTAGGCTGTCTGGTAATCAATAAATTGGTGGTCAGTGGATTTTCTGAATAACTAAAAACACCTAATGGAGATACTGAATGCCTTAATATACTTTTAGAAAAGGGGGAAAACAAAACAACAATAAAAGGAAAAAAAAAAGAAAAGGTGTTGTGTGCCTGACAGGTGAAAAATCAGCTCTGATTGATTAACAATTAATCATGTAGTGGACATACTAATGACCAGTTGGCTAAAGTAATACCTCTTCTTGCTGAGAACATGGCTTGAGCATAGGACTCAGTTGCCTCCAGCAAAGAGATTTCTACCACTCTGGTTGATTTTCTCCTTTATGAACCAGGTTACCCTAGACTCCAATGGAGTCTTGCACAAGGACATACACTTGAAGCTTTGGGTCTGGAATTCATCTACATTAGACTCTGTTTATACTCTAAACAGATATAAGGTCTCTTAGATGGGTGTGGTCCTGCCTAAAATGGAAGAGCACATTCTTGGAAAATTTGGCAATCTCATCTATCAACCTTGTCCTTTAGAAACTAATGGACTAATTGATTGTTAAGGGTTGGCTTATGAATGAGAAAATAGAAAAAGTTATAATCCTAATTTAATAATTGGGTTACTAATAGAAAAATATTTTTCTTCAATAGCAATGTTTTTTATGGTGATGAAGGATTGGAAACAAGATAGATACCCATCAGATGTAGAATGGGTAAACAAATTGAGGCAAGTAAATATTACTGAACCATTATTTAGCAGTAGGGCACAGTGAATAAAAAGCCTGCTTCCAAACCAGGAAAATCCTTGTTCAAATCTAATCTTTGACACATACTGGATGAATTACTGTAGCCATGTTGTCAACTTCTCAGCAGCACTTTAGGCAAAATAAGGGTATATAGGCTGAAGTAAATATATCAACTTGCTTTGATAGAAGTTTTCTTATTTGAGAATTCCCTATATCAATAAAATTATGGGCCTAACCCTTATTCCTCTTTCTATTACTGCCCCATAAAAACTATGAATATTTATAATTCAGAAAAAATAAAAATATATTAGAAAATTTTTAAAAATATTAAAAAAGTCTGAAAAGACATATTGGAACCTACATAGTGAATTAAGTAGAACTAAAAGAACAATATAAACAATTCCTTCAATGATGCAAACAGGAAGGATAGAAAATAATGCTATGTAATTATGATAAACCTGGCTCAGGAGAAAAGATGAGAAAATTCACTTTTGTGCCTTGTTCACAAAGGAAAGGGGCTAGGGATACAGAAATTTGCACATCATGGTTGATATATTGGGTTGTTCCCCTGTACTATTTCCTTCCTTTTTGAATTTTTATCAAAAGGGATATCTCTTTGGGGGAAGAGTATATTAAAAATAAAGTTGATGTAAAAATAAAACAGACCAAAATATTTTTTTAAAAAATCACAAAATATTAAAGAATCAGGCTACCACCAAAAAAGGCAAGGTACATTCTCAAAGTTTAAGTCTCAAGAGGATAAAACCCTTATATAGTTGTGGCTAACTTGAGCAGTGACAAATGATGTTTGTTTTTGTTTTTGCTTTTTTTTTTTTTTTTTGAAGGGGATGGACATAGAAGTTTTGGCACCTAGCATAAATGAATTACCTAATAGAATTTGGATGTTTAGAGAAATGAAGGGTTTATGCCACATAGAGGTAGTTCACAGATGATCTCTGAGCTTGGGCTCTTCTCAGGACCCACATTTTAATGGCTAGGTGTGCCAGAATTATCCTGTTTCCCATGAAATCATTCACTTTCATCTTTTCTAGGCCATGTTACATATGTTCTGACTTGGGTCTCTCTTTTATAACTGTCTCTTGTTCAGGGGATGATAATAAAATTTGCCTTGCCATTGCTATTGTGTAGGACATTGGATAATCCTTATGCATTTATTTTGAATCCTTGTGATCCTGGGCACTCCAAAGCCTGACCACTGTTTCCTGCTCTTTCATGTCAGTTATCCCTCTATTACCTATCCAACACTACCTGCCCCACGTATTGTATCCTATGACACCTCATTATATTTTGTAATAAACTCACCTCTCATTCCTACTGCATCCTTTTAGTCACAGAAAATGCTGTCTTTAAATTATATTATGTTCCTATTCTCCCTCTCTAGTAGAGGCTGTACATTTTCGTATACTCTAGGTCTTTTTGGCCTGGACGATGACTAGATTTTTCATATTGCAGTGACATTTCTAGGTCTTTTCCCTATCATCTTTCCTAAGTGACATCTTCTTCTTTAAGTTAATTTTATCCAGACCTATGAGTCTGTCCTGAACTGGGTGACTATTATCTGTCTCCTTTCAGGGTATTTTTTTTTCTCAAGGAATTCACTACCCAGGCCATAGTCTTCCTTTTCATTCCATACCCAGCCTTTCTACTTGGAGATATCAAATTACAAGTCCCCTTCATCTCCTTTCTTTCCATTTAATCAATATATGATCTAAATATTCAGGCCACCTCTTCAATAAGCTTTTGTTGTCAATGGAGCATCAGCCTGTTGACCTTGGCACCACTCACAAATTTATCTCCATAATCTATAGAACTGAAATTATCAACTCACAAAATCCCCTTTTTTCTATCTTTATCTTATTTATTCTAACCTGACAAACATGCCATTCCACCCCTCCTCCTCTGCCAAACTATCACTGCTTATTGATCTTCATTTTTTACTCTTCTGAATCTCTCTTAATTTAGCTAATATATTTCAATTAACTAACTAACCTATCATCTTACAACCATAGTTTCACCCACATTACCCCTTGACTTTCAATATTCCCATAATTCATATTTTCTACTTTGGCTCCCATTTCCCTAAATACTGTTGGAAGAAGTCATAACTGTGCTGATTGATTCACTACCAGTTTATAATTTACAATTACAAATGGATCCTCCATACTGCATTTGAATCCTTTTATGATTCCTTAATTTACTTGTTACTATTTGCTCTACATCCTTGCTTCAAGATTTTCAAGCTAACCACCTATATTCCTGTCTGCCCTATCATTTTAGTACCTTACCTCAGATTTCACTGAATAAAACAAGATGCTTTCCTGGGCTCAATCTCCTTCATAATTACATAATTCAAATCACCTATACTTTTCCTCCTTTTTGCTTCCAGCCTTATGCAACAGGAATCTCTACTTCCTTATGCTCATCCTTCTATATATGTCCTTAATTCCATCATCTATGTCTTCTGGAAGCTTGCTCATTAACCCTCTATTGTGCTATATTTCTTTTCTGCTTCAGAGTCAAAATCCTCCACTCATTGCCTCCCCTTTCTTACCTTCAGCTCATATTTCACCCCCTTGCAGTTTCTATCAATAGATTGCAACTAATCTCTGTAATGTTACCAGTGAACTCTCTATTGTCAAATTCAATAATCTTTTCTCATCTACAGCCTCATTGACATCTTTGTAGCATTGACACTATTGAACATGTTCGCCTTTTGGATATCTAATTGTCCCTCGATGAATTTTGGGGACATACAAATATACTGCTTGCCTTCTTAACTGCCAGATCAATAATTTTGTTCTCTTTTTCATGTTTGTCATATATGATATGCCCTTTTTCTTTTGACTTTTTAGAATCACTTGATAATCTAATCAAGGATTAATCATGGATCAAGCCATAATTTGTATGTGTTCAAAACTCAGATTTCAATATCTAACCCTTATCTCTGAAAAGGGTTAAACCAACCTCTTTTCCTAACTGCCCTATTGTTGTCAAGATTATGAGCATTTTTCCAAACACTTGGGTTTGTAGCCTATGAGTCACCTCTACCTGAATAATATCAGTCATTCTATACATCCAATTAATTTCAAAGTCACTTCTACCTCCTCAATATTTCTCACATTCTTTTCCTTTTCTACTTAGATCACCAGCACTCATTCCCATGATATTTCTGGCTCTCATAGCCTATCATCTGAACTACTGTAAATAGTCTGCTAATGACTATTCCTTTATCCATTTTCTCTTCTCTTTAATCCATTTTCCACAAAGCTACTCACTTGAGAGTACTAAAATAATGCTCTAATCATGTCACTTCTTTGTTCACAGTGGCTCCCCCTGCTTTTAGTTCAAAGATTTCTATTAGAGTCCAATAATTAGACAATTAAAGTTCTTCACATTTTAGCTCTAGCCTATATTTCAACAAAGATCATATTATTCTTCCTCTGGCACTCTATGCTCCAGCCAAGTAAGTCTCCTTGCTATTCTTGAATATGCCATTTTCTCTTGTGGCAGCTAGTTAGTATAATAGATGGACTACCAGGTTTGGACTCAGGAAGACCTGAATTCAGATCTCCCCAATTCAGACACTATTTATGTGATCTTAGGCAAGACACTTAACTTCTGGTTGCTTCAGTTTCCTTCTTTGTTAAATGATGATATACTAGCATATATCTCACAAAGTTATTATGAAGATCAAATGAGATAATATTTGTAAAGCTCTTAGTGCAGTCACTGGACCATAGCAAGCCTTTTAATAAATGCTTTTTTCCCCTTTTCCCTTCCCTCACTCTCATGCTTTTGTACAAGTGATCTTCTACACTTTGAATACTTTTTTCTTACTTGTGATCCCTTTCTTATTTTTAGAACCCCTTAGTCGTTTCAAGACTTGATTCAAGTGATACTGCACTTGATGGGGTATTTAACATTTATAATACTTATACATGACAATATTATTTACCCAACTTCACAGTAGAATATAAGTTCCTTGAGTATAAGGTCTAGTTCACTTTGTATTTTTTCCAATACCTGGCAGAGTGCCTTTTGCTTGTTAAATGCTTATTTGTTGATTAATTGGAGTCATTGATAAATTTATTTTACTGAATTCATGAAAATAAAACAAATTTCAGAGAGGGCCTCTCCCATAGTGTTTGTTCAGGTGGATCTTTGAATTGATTCCTAATTTTTTTCCATTCAAAGATTTCAATTAAATTCTTTCTTAGTGTCTCAGTAGCTCCTGAACTTCTTTGGGAATATAGTTTATAATTTACTGTATACTTTTTGATATTCACTCATTAATGTGTGCATTCACTCATTTGCCAAACAGTTATTAAGTGTCTACTGTCTATATCTTTGTGCTTGACAATGAAGAAGATACAGTTTCAAAATAGCATTGTCCCTGCTTTCATGGAGTTTACATTCCAATCATGAGAAAAAAGCACACCAATGTAGTCATTTATATACATGTGGTCAGTACACAAATTACATAATACATAAAGCAAAATACAAAAGGACAGGTGAAACTGAAGGTTGAAATTGCTAAAATCTCTAGGATCTTTTCTTTTTTTGAGTTGCTTCCCCTCATTTTGCTGCTCTTCATCACTGATATTGCCTACTGAGGGTCTCAATTTTGCTTCTTACAACCTAGACCCATTACAACTTTTATGGTTTTTCCATTATCTCTAATCTATACTCTATATCTATAATCTAATACTCTAATATCATTTATGTCACAGAATATGCATGGACAGCAATCTAGTTTCATAGCATAGAATTTAAAACAAGATATCAGCAATACAGGGCAAGAAGATATAGGTGTATTGGTTCAGGAACGTCCCCCAATGTTTTCCTATGAGACGCCATCTTTTATTATTTCATATGTCTAAGACATAAAGAACAATTGACATGACCAATACTTTTGATTCTTTCATGCTTATTTCATTGTATAATTCATAATCATGTAGCATCATTTGGAGGTTTTTGGTGTGAAAGCTTTATTACATCTTGGAAGATTATATTATAGATTACTATTTTAGATGGAAAGTAATTTGTCACTTCTGATGATCCCAAAGACTTGAAAATGAGGGGCCTTTTTAGTATTCCATGACTCAGTGAAATTAAGATATTGTCTTCTGTGAACTAGAACATTTGTAAGATCTTGTCAGTTGAAAATCTTTTATGAGCAGGAATTAGGGGATTTTGGGAAAGAAAACTTTTTGTGTGACTTGAAATGAAGGTTGGCTGGCAATATAGCAATGAGATAATAGATGACCAGTCAGTGTGCATATTTGATGTATTAAAAATAGAGAAAGGTGGGGGCAGCTAGGTGGCGCAGTGGATAGAGCACCAGCCCTGAAGTCAGGAGGACCTGAGTTCAAATCTGGTCTCAGACACTTCCTAGCTGTCTGACTGTGGGCAAGTCACTTAACCCCAAGCCTCAGCAAAAAGCAAAAAAATAAATAAATAAATAAAAATAGAGAAAGGTGTCCATTACATCGGGATAATCCTTTATGGAAATGTATAGACAAAAATTGAATAAGATAAGAGGAAAATTGTGTGTTGTATTCTCATTTAGAGGAGGATTGGTCACATTAATAAAATCAGATATCTAGCCAAGCATCAAGAAATAAATTAATTGCATGCCTAGCACAGAAATATATTTAAGAAAGTATCTCTAAGTCTTGAAAAGATTAGATTTAGTTTATAATTAATAGAAATTCATGCAAATAGTGAAAAGTGCAAAGACTTAAATTTTTCATCTTTCACATTCTTCTTCAAGTGTTTATCTTATAAAACTTTGATTTAGTTGATGGGGGAGGGGAGAAACTAATAAGAAAGGAGATAGACAATAAACTTTGATGAAATTCATAGTTGGATATGGAAATGAGCTATTTACATGATAGTGATCATTTATTTATTACTCTTAGATCTTTAAGAAAAAAAATCCCTGACTTTGGGAAAGTAGTGTTTATATGGAATATGTAGGTATAATCTAATTATTTAGTTAACTGTCTCAGAACCAATAATCTTTTTAAAAAAATATAATTTATAGTAGATACTAATTTCAGATCCGAATATGCTTCCTTCCTCCAACTTCCATAATTTCAATCTTTACAATTTTAACCACTAGAGCATACAGAATTCTTTATGACACACTCTATACAGAGCCCAG
>JAJPUD010004844.1:98582-142444 GCA_023553655.1 Myrmecobius fasciatus
CACACACACACACACACACACACACACACACACACACACACACACACCCCATAGCTTCTTCAAAGAAAAATTCTGAAATTATACCAATAGGTGGCATCACATATCCACTTAACCAAATAGGATACAAAAAAACAAGTTTGGAACAACTCACATAAATTAAAGCCTTGAGCTGAAACTTACTGGTGAGCCATATGGGTTGAGTCCCTGGCCTGCCCAAGAATAACTTTGAAGAAAATTTTGTTTTCTGGCAATACAGATGCTAATATACCACAGAATAGCTGAAAAGAATAAATATGTAGATCATATATAGCATTCAGAATATGTTAACCTCCTCTCAAATGTTAAAATTATATCCTAGGAATAAATGTAAATTTATTTTTATTTTATTTATTTGTTGCTCATTATTTCAGTCTTTTTAAAATAAGTTCTTAAAACCAAACCAATTTCTAATGGCTTCATCATCTTCAAAAACTAATTGTCAATTTTTGTTATAGATATTTATTAGTAGTTATTTACTGAGAGGCAGTGTGGGGTAAAGAGTGGAGTATTCAACTGTGAGTAAGGAAGACATGATTTCAAGTCCACTTATTACAGTGATATTCAAAAAGAAGAATAGGGATATGGACTGGACCTGTGATTTTATTGATATAAAGTTTAATTTGGAGACTAAGCAACCTCTCCCTCTATAAATCACTGCTTTCTCTACAATTTATATTCTTGCATTGTTTCCTGGAGCACAAAATGATTAAGTGACTTACACAGGGATGCTTGAACATATATCCTCAAGGCTTTTAGATCAGCTATTCCATGCTATCTTTAAAAAAGAGGGGGGGAAACATAAAAAGAGGAAATCAAAATTGCTTTAAACTTTGATTATTCATGGAGAAAACTCATTTCTAGTACACAAGTTCCTACAATTTGAATTAGCCCTCCACTAATACTGATGGTACCTCTTCACAGCTTTTTAGCTTCTTTGCACAAGCTCCTTTCATCAGGAGAAAAAAAGCATTCACTGTCTATTTTCTAGTGACCAATCTCTCCATTCTTCAGAAGAGTACCAAATGAAAGCTCTTATTTCATAGGATTTACTAGGATTTATACACTGCTAGATCTCCTTGAGATTTCAGGGCTGCTTTCACAACAAAAAGTAACATCCTATTAATTCTATAATCAGTAAGACGATATAGCCTGTTAAATAAAATAGACTGTTTAAAATTGGGGCATGGATTAATTTAGGCAATAAATATCTAGAGGCAGTATGGTGCAGTGGATGGCGAGCACCTAACTTTGGAGGACTACAAGCAACATCTTAAGATACTAAGTTGCTAAATTGCTTCCTTAAAGGGAGTTCTCCACTAGAAGTTTCTTACACTTATAAAATCACAGGTCCATTAAAAACAAACAAAATTTTTCCATTAATAGTTAATTTATAGGAGTTTGTGGGAATCCTATTATGTCTTTTATGATTGCATGTCCTACCTATTTGCAAATGGACCTGCTCAAATTGAAATTCATAAATAATTGCACATATTAATATATTGAACAAAGGAAAACTGATTTTAAATGACCTCTGTTTGCTTTTGGTTTAGCACAAAACTAAGGGAATTAAGTCCATTAGTTGGCAAACATGAAATGGGTGGTTTGAGCTCTTTTTCGTTGGTTATTGAAAAGGTAAATAATTAGGGTAGAAATGATTCCAACTTGAGTAGGACTTTGATTAACATCAGTTAATTCTAAAATCTGGATATGTTTCCAAAGTTTGGGTAGACTCAAACTTGTTATTTGCACAGAGGATTGATTATATAGAATTGCCCTTCACTTACACTATGGTTCAACTAAACTTGTGACTTTATTGTTCCTCATGCATACCATTCCCCCTCCGGTCATTTTGATTTTGCACAAACTGTCCTCCATGCTTGGAATCTATTCCCTTTTTTGCTGCCACTTTTAGTACCTCTAATTTTCTTTATGGCTCAGGTCAAACCATGTTTCTACTTGAAGCTTTTTCTGCCTCATCCCTCAGGTGCTAGTGCTTTTTCTCTCAGTTTTCTCATCTTCATTTTGTACATGCATGCATGTGACTGCCTGCCTCCCTCTCCCTCCCTCTCTCTTTCTCTCTCCCTCTCTCCATATCTCTCTCCTTCTCCTTTTTCACCTTCCCTCCCCTGCCCATTCCCCTCCCCTCCCCCTCTCTTTCTCTGTATCTCTCTTTCTCTGTATCTCTGTCTCTCCCTCTTTCCCTCTCTCCTCTCTCTCTCACTCTCCCCCTCTGTCTCTGTCAGTCTCTTGTCTCCCTCTCTGTGCGTCTCTGTCTCTTTCTATTTCTCTCTGTCTCTGTTTCTCTCCTCTTTCACTCTTCCCTTTTTCTCTCTGTCTTTCCATCTATCTAGCTCTATAATGTTTTGTGGTTAAAGCAAAAAACTCCTCCAGAGCAGAGATTTTTTTTAATGTTTTTTGCATTTTCAGCATCTAGCACAGTATCTTCCATATAGCTACCTAGATGCTTAATAATGCACATTGATTATGCATGTATTATCAGACATGTATATATCATATATATTTATGTACATATGCACACATGTACATGATTATCTTTCCTCTATTAAAAAGATAAAAATATGGCAAGATATGTTTTTCATATTCAAAGACAGTTGTACTCTCCATGCAATAAACCTCTAATTGTCTGCCTTTATGACCCA
Organism: Myrmecobius fasciatus; assembly: GCA_023553655.1. Classification (NCBI taxonomy): domain Eukaryota; kingdom Metazoa; phylum Chordata; class Mammalia; order Dasyuromorphia; family Myrmecobiidae; genus Myrmecobius; species Myrmecobius fasciatus. The sequence continues at coordinate 101,282 of JAJPUD010004844.1, forward strand.
ACACAGGGGTCTTTGTTTCCAGGAAGCCTCCTCTGATTTCTCAATTGTTTAGTATAATCTCACTCATCAATTTTTCTTGTGCAATAATTATTTGTTTATGAGTTAGTTTCCCTTTCTCACTCCTTCCTCTCCCTTTTAATATTTAAGCTCCTTAAAGTAGAAGCTCCTTTTTCTTTTTTAAATCCCTTGTATTTAGCCCTGGGCCTTGTGCATACTAAGTCCTCAAAACATCTGAAGAAAATTGAATTGTTATTGGAGATGCCAGCTTTTGCTTTCTTATCCCTTCAAAATCCTAGGCAATGATCATTTCAAAAAGATTACTTAAATGTACAAAAGAAATCAATATAGGTCTGAGTTTTAACACCAAATTGGACATGTCCTAAGAGGACTACATCAATTAATCCATATTTACTAAGTCCCTCCTGTGTGTTCAACTCTATGCTAGGGTTTTTGAGGATACAGAAATACGGAAGCTTAGTATTAAATTGGGAAGGCAAGATAAACAGATGAAACAATAGCTAACATCACAATGAATAAATGAATCAGTGAAAAAGCATTTATTAAGCATTTGTCACGTGCAAAGAACTTTGCTAAGTACTGGAGAGAGAGAAAGAAAAGTTAGACAGTTCCTGATCTCAAAGAGTTCATATTCTTATAGGAGTACACAACATAACAATCACTTAAGCATTTATTAAGCATGATTTATTGTATTTGCCAGGTTTGTATTAGGTATAAGGGTTGAAAATAAAAAGAATGAAATAATTTCTACTTTCAAATAACCTTCATTCTACGATGGGAGACAAAAAGTAGATATGTAAATATATACAGAACAAATATAAAGGGAATAAACCAATCAACAAATATTTATGACAATAGAAATATTGTCAGGCACTGTGCCTACCTAGGGCACATATAATAGGCTTCAGCTGAAACTCCAGTGGAAAGGCCTTAGGATACAGTGCAAGACAGATAGTAATATGTTGTCTTTAGTGCCATTTCCAAAATTTATTTTTTTAATTTATTTAAGCAATAAAATAATTTCTATTTCTGATGAGAAACAATTTTGTGCCTCATTTCTCTGGCAACAGTAGTTACCGCTGCCAGCCTATGGACAAATATATCAGGTCCTGTGATTGACATTATAAGAGATGTAGAGAAGAATCAGTGGAATAAGATAGTAATGACATTGAATTTGGAGTTATGGGACCTAGTTTTTAATCTCAAGTCCTTCAATTACTAATATAATGTCTTTGAACAAATCACTTTACTTCTTGACTTCTCAAGTTTGTTTGTTTTTTAATTTGTTTCCTTTTTATAAAAAGAGGGCTAGACTAGATGAAACCTAAATGTCCCTTCCTGCCAAGAAATACCTGAGTCCAGTTTGTTCTGGCTCTTTGTGGAACCTAATTGTTAGATTTCAGTGTGAGGATCTACCTCTTTGATAAATAATACAACTTCAAAAATGAATGGTTTATTGTTTTGTTGACTGTCTAGATTTAAGAAAACCATGAAAAAAAAATAATAAAAACTTAAAAAGTGTTTTCTGAATTTCTAGAAAGCTGGATGCTAAATATTTAGCCTTGCTTCTATAACTAAATATGTGACTGTGATGCTCACAGTCTAGATCATCATGCCACTTAAAGTCTATTAACCAAGAGAAGATATAGCTGTACTGTACGGAAAAGCATGAAAGTGAAATGAGAGGTTCAAACTGTTTATATGCAGAATCTCAGAGCTAGACTGGACTACAGAGAGCATCTATGTAGCATACACATATTGGAACAATAAGTTCATCTGTAACATGCCCATCTATGGAATTCTTGTTTGAAAGATTCCCAGGATGGTGAAAATCACTATCCCATGAAGCAATTTATTAATCTTTTCCACAACCTTGGGAATAATGACTTCTGGTTGGGGAGGAACCATCGAAAGATTCATGGAGAAAATAGGGTTTGTATGCTCTTTGGTGGCAAGACCCTATTAGGAATGGGGACAATATAATTAATATAATATAAATAGATATATTGGCACACATCTATGTATATATGTATAATATATACACACATATAAGTTTTTAAGATATTTTCATTTATGTCAGACTCTTTGTGACCCCATTTGGAATTTTCTTGGTAGAGCTGGGAGAGTTACTATTTTCTTCTCTAAGTCATTTTACAAATAAGGAAACTGAGGCAAATGGTATTTAAATAGCTTGCTCAGAGTCACAAAGTTGATAAGTGTCTCAGGCTAGATTTGAACTCAGAATGAGTTTTCCTTACTCTAAGCCTAGCATTCTATCTATTACATTATCTAGCTGCTCTCTGTTATGTAAGTATGTAAGTATATGTATATGTATACACATATATGTTAAATTTCTAAGCAACGTGTTCTGAAGATCTAGTATTCTAGCCAATAAAGGGAATTTTCTTGGTCAGCATTATAAGATTTGGGACATCACATGTTTAAGAATTCTAAAGTTTGGAAAAAAAATTTCTATCAAATATTGTTGATAAAGGTGTGATATTTAAGTTACAAAGAAATGAATGCACATATATAAAGTATTCCTAGATTGTTAGAGCAGTTTCAAGTTCCTAAACCTATAAACTGTATTAAGATTTTTGGGATACCCTGTATAAGACCAAGAGCTATTTGCAATTGGATCAGTAGCCAAGGAATATGAAGAAATATTTTTAAAGGGAAGAGGTGCATATTATGAGCACCTTTATAAAAGGCTGTGGCAAATCACTAATAATAAGAGAAATACAAATGAAAATAACTCTGAATATCTCCAAGCAAACGTCTTATGATTATACAAAGGTGATGTGGTATTTCTTCAAATTTACCATATACTCATTTTGACCACTCCTCTTACAAATGGATCTAATTAAGCCTAGATTGGCTTTCACTATTTTTCTGTGATTTATCCCACTTCCTTTTCTAGTCCTAACTCTATATGATTATACCTTTTATAGTGCTTCTTGCACATATGTCATTGATGATATGTTGTAGCCAAGATATCACCATCATGCCTTCTTCTGTTGCCCTATGAGAAAATAGAAATGTTTCTTCTGATATTATGTTATAAGATTTGCAGTTATAATTAGGAGAATGGTGGTGAATACCATAGCAAGATTTTCAAAACTTTCCTAAGGCTTTAAATTAAAAATATTAATTTTGATGCCAATTTTAAGGCAATATATTATTAAAGTAGTAAATGGAATTTTTTTCTAATAAGGTACAGAAACTAATTTTAGCTATACAGAAACAAAAACAATTTTTATTCTAATTTAATTGGAATGTGGGATGTAAGATGCCTAATCCATGGATAAAAATCACAGATGCTGAGAAAGTATGAATAGTTTGAGATCTGTATCAGTGTGGGGATTATAAATACTTGCGCATAAAATTGCGTATAATAGGTATTTCTTTGGTATTAGCTAATTAATTGTTTGTTGTAATCACAGATCACTTGAAGTAGTAAAAATATATTTGACTGAAGCTAAAAACTCGGTCATCAGGTATTCCTTGAACAAATTGTTTATATCTCCATCAAACACACACACACACACACACACACACACACACACACACACTTTAGACCATAAATCTTTGACATCTTTTTCCTGGTTTTCAAGGTCCTTTTTGTATTTACAATTACAAATTTAAAAATCTGAATTGTGTGGTAAATATAGAAGCCTTCTACAAGTTTATAATGTAGTTGGAGAAATGTTAGTCTAACACACATAAAAATGAGGTTGTAAAAAAACTGGCATATTTGGTGATGTGTCCTTGTTGATAAATTTAAATATATGAAACTCTGTGGTCTCATTGACATTCAAAAATTGCTAATAAAGACTTAATATATTCTGCTTAAGCAGAATTATATCTCCTGCACATCTCCTTATATCCTCCCAGCTTTAAACAAAGACCATTTCATATATTTAAAAATTATATTGTTTAGTTCCTGGAACGTCTCTATTTTTCTCATGTTAAAATATAAGTAATTTTATTTTTCCCTGTTTCCAATACAAATATTATTTCACTGGAAATCGTTGAGTAATGAGATTTTTCACATGAGTGAATTTGTTTTTTCACTTAGTAATATTTTATTTTTTTCCAATTCATTTTCAATTCAATGTCAATATTCATCTTTGTATGATTTTGAGCTCCAAATTTTTCCCTCCCTCTCTTTTCCCGCCAAATAGCAAGCAATCTGATGTAAGTTATACACCTACAATAATGTTAAAAATATTTCCACATTAGTCTCATTGTAAAAGAAGATTCACAACAAAAGGGAAAAAAAACAAGAGATAGACAAATAAGCAAAAAAATGAAAGTATTATGTTATGGGCAGCTAAGTGGTGCAGTAGATAGAGCACTAATCCTGAAGTCAGGAGGACCTGAGTTCAAATTTATTCTCAGATACTTAACATTTCCTAGGTTTGTGTAACCCTGGGCAAGTCACTTAACCCCCCTCCCCCCAAAAAAAAGTGCAAAATTCAGCAATAAAAGAGAAAGTATGCTACAATCTGCATTCAGACTCCATAATTCTTTCTCTGCATGTGGTCTTACATGAGTGAGTTTATTATTTTTTATTAAAGCTTTTTTATTTGCAAAACATATGTATGAGTAATTTTTCAACATTGACCCTTACAAATCTTTCCATTACAAATTTTTCTTTCCTAGTCCCCACCCCTCCCCTAGATGGCAGGAAGTCTACTACATGTTAATTATGTTAAAACACTTGACAAATCGAATATGTGTATATATGTGTGTGTGTGTGTGTGTGTGTGTGTGTGTGTGTGTGTATTATACATATATAATATATATACACACACACATATTTAGAGTTATCTTGCTGTGCAAGAAAAGTCGGGTCTACAAGAAAAAAATGTAAGAAGGGAAATATAATGCAAGCAAACATCAATAGAGAGCATGAAAATGTTATGTGGTGGTCCACATTTCATATCCCTCTCTCTGGGTGTATATGGCTTTCTTCACTGAACAATTGGAACTGGTTTGAAGCATTTCATTGTTGAAGAGAGCCATGTGCATCGGAATTGATCATCATATAGTCTTGTTGTTGCTGTGTATAATGATCTCCTGGTTCTGCTGATTTCATTCAGCATCAGTTCATGCAAGTCTCTCCAGGCCTTTCTGAAATCATCCTGCTGGTCGTTTCTTACAGAACAATAATATTCCATAACATTCATATACCATAATTTATTCAGCCATATTCCAATTGAAGGACATCCATTCAGTTTCTGGTTTCTAGCCACTACAAAAAGGGCTGCCACAAACATTCTTGCACATGTGGGGCCCTTTCCTTCCTTTAAGATCTCTTTGGGATATAAGAGCAGTAGAAACACTGCTGGGTCAAAGGGTATGCACAATTTGATAACTTTTTGTGCATGGTTCCAAATTGCTCTCCAGAATGGTTGGATCCATTCACAGTTCCACCAACAATGTATCAGTGTCCCAGTTTTCCCACATCCCCTTCAACATTCGACATTATCTTTTCCTGTCATTTTAGCCAATCTGACAGGTATGTAGTGGTATCTCAGAGTTGTCTTAATTTGCATTTCTCTGATCAATAGTGATTAGGAGTACCTTTACATATGACTAGAAATAGTTTTAATTTCATCATCTGAAAATTGTCTTCATATCCTTTGACCATTTATCGATGGAAGAGTCGCTTGAATTCTTATAAATATGAGACAATTCTCTATATATTTTAGAAATGAGGCCTTTATCAGAACCCTTAAATGTAAAGATGATTTCCCAATTTATTGCTTCCCTCCTAATTTTGTCTGCATTAGTTTTGTTTGTACAAAACCTTTTTAACTTCATATAGTCAAAATTGTCTATCCAGTGTTTATTTAAGAGTTCCAGTTCTTCTTTGGACATGAATTTATTCCTTTTCCAAAGGTCTGAGAGGTAAACTATCCTATGTTTTTGTAATTTGCTTATAATATCAATGAGTAAGTTTATTAGATAAATGAAACACCATTAAGAATTATCTATATTTTCATATACCCCATTTTTGATGAATGCCAGAGGAAAAACTAATGATATACTAGAAAGAATACCAGAATACTATGAGTTAAGAATTTTTAAGTGCAATTGTATTAATAATTTATTGAATCTTAGTAACTTGCTAGATCTCATTTTCCTGACCTTTAAAATGGAGTTAGACTAGATTATCTTTAGCAAGCCTCCTTGATTTAAATTTCCATGATTCTAACTCACTTCACTCCATAAATATTTATTAGTCGCCTTCTACATGTTAAGCACTATGTTAGATACTTCTGAAGACACCATACATAGTGAGAACATTATTTGACAACTTGAGCAATGGATTTAGTGACATCTTATTATAGCTAGAAAAGCTCTGCATCTGATTATCTGTAGATAAATAGGTTTTAATCAGTTCTCCTATCTGAGTAATTTTGGACAACCCACACCTCTCTAGGCTTTAATTTCATCCTCTGTAAAATGAAGGTTTTATAAAAATTATCTCTAAAACTTTAAATCTTATGAAAAGATGCTATATGGTACTGGTCCTATAAGAGAAATGTGTAAAATGCCTTATTTGGTGTCCTCCAATATAAGTCTCTCCTTAAAGTAGTAGAAAGTAAACATATACAGAATAAACAAATAAAGTTATTTTTGGTTGTTGTGAAGACAAGATTGTGGCAGGGAAGAATCAGCTTCATAAATCCTTACTAAATTTAAGTTGATTGATGAATAAATGAATCCATGAATAATGATCTAACAATTCCAACTATGCTTCGGCTCTTCCTATCCTTAAATTTCATTTTTCTAACAGTAGTTAGAGATTGATAAAGATAAAGAACATAAGATCCCTTTGTGATAGTTGTTCCTTACTAAGGAATGCATTTGATTTAGTATAACAAAAACACTACCTTTCAAACTAGATGCTTCCCATTCAGGCAGCAAGATCATTCCAGATTTCCTCAAAGATGAAACAGAAGGAAAAATCCTACTCCATTGCCCTCTAATAATAAACACAAAACAGAGATTTGTGCTTATTAAAAGTATCTGCCATTGTGTTGGAGGAGATGCAAAGCAGGTTCCAGATTGAGTAGGGATTCCCCATGGATGATGAGGTCCTCCAAATGAGCCTGTTTGAAAAAGACACATAGATTGCATGAGACAGCAAGACATTTCAGGGCATTCTGGAAGAGATTTGTAATCATTCAAAACATTTAGACAAGTTCATCCATATAGGAAAAACCAAGTAGATGAAAATGTAAAGATTGAAGAATGAAGGCAGCAATCATCCAAACTCTCCCCAAATCTCCCTCCACAGAACTTTAAAATAACATGTTATATAAATTCCTCAGTAGCATAGCTAACAAAAGTTTGAGGTGAGGTATTGTTCTAGACCAAGATAACTTAGGAAGTCAAAAGGAGAAGTCTGGAAATTCAGGAGAGGCTCATTCCAGAGGGTGTCATGAAGACAGTTGCAAGAGAAGTTCTTAAGGAGATTTGGGAGCTCTAAATCAAGAGATGCTAAGTTAGAAAGGTATTACAAGGGTCCCTAAGTAGGCACTAGGCATGGTAGCAGATGCCATTTTGCAACTGCATTTCCTATACCTAATTTCAACTTGCAGTTGCAGAGCACAGAGTAGAGACTGAAGCTTTAGGTCCCTGATCATAATTCCAGGGTACAGAAAAGTGCTAGCATTTGTGACTATAGGCCCTTCCTATGGATATAAAGATCAGAATGCAGATTAGGAGAATAATGACCATACCTTTACCCAGATCACATCATCTTGTAAGTTTTAAAAACTTATAGATCACTAGAAGTAGCCCTGAAAATAGCAGCACAAAACCTCTCAAATTTGGGACCGTGATTCTATATCCATAGTTGAGCAGAACTAAATTTTAACATAAAGTTCAATATCAGGAAATAGACCGGAAAAATGAACAAAAAACATGTGATCATAGGGTCACAGGGAAGATCAAGACACAAAATTCAGATGATAGCAACATAAAAAACAACTATAAGCAAAGTGTCAATGAAAAGAATTCCAGACTGGAAACAATTGCAACAAGAATTCCTGAAAGAATTTAAAATAAAAAGAGCATGAAATTATTTTAAAAATCAAATAAGACTAGTAGAAGAAAAATGGTAAAATCAATTAGAGTGATACAAGAAAATTATAAAAGAGAAAACTATCGTAAAAAGGCATAAAAATGTTGAAGAAAATAATGTTGAAAAGCAGAATTGGACTAATGGCTATTTTACCCTCTAGTTCTAGGATATCAAGGCAGTTTTCCTTGATAATTTCTTGAAAGATGTTGTCTAGATTTTTTTTTCCATCATGGTTTTCAGGTAGTCCAATAATTCTTAGATTGTCTCTCCTGGATTTATTTTCTAAATCAGTTGTTTTTACAATGAGGTATTTTACATTTTTTTCTATTTTTTTCATTTCTTGGTTGTGTTTGACTGATTCCTGTTTCATTGAATCATTCACTTTTATTTGTTGGATTCTAATTTTTAGTGAATTATTTTCTCCAGTTAGCTTTTTAATTTTTTTTTTTTGCATTTGGCCAATTGAACTTTTAAAAGAGTTGTTTTGCTCTTTGGATTTTTCCCCCTTTCATAAATTGTTTTTCAAAGAGTTGTTTTTTCCCATTTAGTCTAATCTATTTTTTAAGGAGTTATATTATTTTTTCCATTTTGCTAAATCTATTTTTGAGGAGTTTTCTTCAGATAATTTCTATTTCCAAACTCTCCTACAAAGTTCTCATTTCCTTTTCCCATTTTTCTTCTTTCTTTTAAGTTTCTTTTGAATTCTTTTGAGAGCCTTGTGACATGGAAACCAACTAATATTACCTTTTGAAATTTCATCTGGAGTTATTTTGCCTTTAGTGTCCTCAGTTTGACATCTCCATAAAAGGTGTCTATGGTCAGAACTCTTTTTGCTTTCTTGATCATTTTTAGAGGTTGAGGTCTGCTTTCAGGGCAAAGGGGAGATTGTTCCAAACCTCCTCTACAGGGCACAATGGCTTCACATACCCATTAGGGCTGCTGCTGGTGATTTCCTTTCGATGCCTAGGTGGGCATGACTAAGTCCTGCTTGGGGCTCAGGGGCTCACTATTTGCCTTCCTTAGTTTCTTTGGAATTCTTACAACTATTCTGCTGATCTACTGGCTTCTGAACCATGATAGAGGAACCAATGCTGCTGTATTTTGGCTAAGAACCTCTCAGATATTCCTCTGGCTGGCAGAGATCTCTCCACCCTGGGTGCCTTGGGTCTCCCTGCACTGTGCCTAACCTGGGCTGCCTCCCCCATGCCCAATTGAAACAGCTTTTCTGAAGTTCTTTCAAAATACCTTCTGCTGGAAATTTGTTACACTCCAAACATTTGTGGGTTCTGTCATTCCAAAATCAGTTCAGAGCCATCATCTGGTATTGATCTGAGGGAAGCCAGCAAGAGCTTAAAGACCTATCTACTCTCTACCATCTTAGCTCCATACCTCTTTATTAAAATTTATTAAGCTCTTATTATATGCTAAGCACTGGGGATACAAAAAGAGGCAAAAGATGGTCCCTTCTCATGGAAAAGAAGTAGTTCAAACAAATATATACAAGGCAAACTATATCCAGGATAAATTAGTAAATAATCAACAAAGGAAAGGTCCTAGAATTAAGATAGATTTAGGAAGAATTCTATAAAAGAATGGACATTAGTTGGGATTTAAAGAAAAACGTGGAGGTTAGTAGTCACCATAGAAGAGGTAAAATGATTATGGCAGAGAGAATAGCCAGAGAAAATGCCCAGATTTGAGAGATGAAGTGTTATGTTTGTGAAACAGTAAGGAGGCCAGCATCATAGACTGAGTAACTCAGGCTCAGGATAACTAGACATTTTCAGATCCCTTTCCATCAGAGATGTTACATTCCAGCAACTCTACCAATACTGATGGTTCTTAATTTTTGTGTCACCAGATATTTTTATTGGAGGATTTCAGAAATTAGAGAAAAACAAGAAACACTACATTTGGAGTTAAGACTTGTTTTCAAATTGTGACTCTGACAATAACACTTTAAAAATATTTTCATTCATTATCATTTAATCTTGAACTTCCTATTGTGGACAAAGACATATGGTTCTAGACTCTGCTGAGCTGGATTCAGGTGACAGGGCTGTGTCAGAGCTTAATGATAGCATAGGTGATGATGCAGCAGACTTGGAGTCTATTGACATTGAAGGTGATGAGGTAAAAGAGGACATTTAGAAGTATGAGTGTGTGTGTGTGTGTGTGTGTGCATATTAGCACTCAGGGAAAGTTAGACCCTGACCAAGAGCTTTCAATAAGTTGTAATATGGAAGGTACTCAAATTGCTTACTGAATGGGATCTGTGACACAAGCAAAATATGGCCAGAGAGAAAAGACATCAGGAATGTATACTTTTTATCCCTCATATTTCCTTTTATGCTTAGCTGCTGAAATTCAGGTAAAATAACGGGAGTAATTAGAATCAGGAAGGATATGTGCTCTAGGAATAGTCTGGACATTCCTAAATGTTTAGGAAATATGGGACTCAGTATCCTCCAAAGTTCCTTTAACTGACTTGCTTGATTGCAATGCTAATGAGACTGGAGTGCCATTAAAACCTAACCCACTATCGTGTGGAGCTTGCTTCAAAATAAGCTAATTCTGAAGTGGGGGGCATTACTTTATCATTCAAAGCAATGAGATATTTTTTATATTAGAACTTTAAGATGAAATTTAATAGAGATATAAGTCCTTAAATGGCATTCAAAAAATCAGTTGCATAAAGACAAAATAGGAAAGATGTAGCTAAAGGATAATTCACATATAAAAAGAATGGGCTGGTGGGGATAAGTTTTGCTGAAAATTTGACATGTGTCAGCAGGATGATTCAGATGTCAAAAATCTGTGTAATCTTGGAAACTGAAATGCCTCTGTTAGACTTAACTCCCCAAGGAAGCCAAAGACAGAAAATTTCCATATACATTCTTACATGCATACATGTATTACATAATATGTGTGTACTCATACATAAATAAAATATACTATCACTATTTTAATAGTAAAGAACTGGACACAAAGTTGAAGCCCATTGATTGGGGAAAGGCTGAAAAAGTGTGATTAAAAAGTACTAGCTCTGGAATCAGAGATCCAAATTCTACTTCAGCTTCTGACATATATTACATCATGACTTCGAGGGAGTGTCCTCATTAGCAAAATGAAAGAACATAGAAAATGGGGTAAAACAAAAGCAAAAACAAAAACAACTTTATGGTGTATGAGGTTCCTTCCAACTCCAAGTGTGGTAAACAAATATAATAAAATATTTAATGGGCTGTGAAAAATAACATGTAGAAATATGAATAATAGATATAAATAACTAAACCAAATGAAATAAGCAGAATGAGGAAAACAATATACTTACTAATCACACCAATATAAATGGAAAGGACAATGTATAAATGAAAGCTACAGTTCTGCCTATTGATATGTTTTATTTTATTTTTTAAATTATTTTTTGTAAAAAAAAAAAAAAAGAAAAATGAATTTTGTGCCAGATGGCCTTTCAAGCTTCTTCCAACTCCCAATTTTGGTATCCATATTCTGTATTCTATAAACTATAAACTTCCAAACAATTATCTTTTAGATGCCATTACCTGAATCTATAAGACCTGTAATTTCTGGGTAATTGGGACAGCTGTTTTATATTATTTTGATTTATGGACAATCCCACTAATATAAATTCTGTATAACATATGTTTACAAAAGAAATATGAACTTCTTGTCCTTTTGGGAGTTTATTCATGAGGGGAAAAATAATTTTAGCTGGATATTTTGTATAAGTGTTTTTTGTATGTGATGGGGACTTCAGCAACAGTTATAATCACTAAACTCAAATTTAATGTGTGAAAGAGCATCTTTTTTAAAAAAAAATTTTCCTTTATTCCACTTTATATCATGAGTTTATTTTTGTGCATCTTCTCAATAGACCAGTGTTTTGGTGTAATGTATCTTCAGTCACAGCAACATGGTTTTAATTTCATCTCTGTCATTTTTCTCTCTTTCTCTGCCTCTATTCACCCATGTAAGCTCATTCAAGTCACTTTTCTTTCTGGGTTTCCTCATCTATTATATAAGGGAATGATAGACTGTTTAGATGTTTTCTAATATTCTTTTTGTATCTAAATTTTATGATTTAGGCTTCATCAGAAAGCTGATATGTGACAAATCAAGGCAACAAATTCCAAAAATAACCTCTGTTTTCAGAAAAGTTTGTTCAAAACATTTGAATCTTTAGTAGATTCTAGCAAAGATAGTCCTTGTGGGTTTGGGAGCCCAAGAAAACCCAGAAAATCACCAGATTATTTATACATGGTCAGAATATTTACTGTGTATCTACAGCTATCTACTGTGTCTTGTTTTTGGTTAGCATAAACTCATGGGCCTGGCTACACAAACTCAAACTTCCCTGAATCCATAGATAATGTGGATGAACAGAGAAGAAAGAACCCTTGGCAATCTCATCTGAGTTTTAGTTTGGCCACATGAATTCAGAAAAAAAATGAAGGTATAAAGCCATGCAAACTCACAACAAGGAAAAGTTCCAGTGAAATCTGTTTAAGCCTCAAAATATTCCATGGTAGTTCTTGCCAGGATGCTGCAGTGGGAATCAGCACACCCTAAAACCAGAAAAGGAAGCCTCTAATCATCTGTTTTTGGAAGGTTTGGTGAGAAAATCAATTCTTGCAGTTTATTTCTGGTTTAGCATTGAGTTATCATATAAGGTCTGGGTGGCACTAATTTAACAGAGGATGGAATGCAGCCAGAACTTCCTAATACAAAAGGCTCACGAAATCTCTTCTGCTACAAAACCTTTAGTGGCTCCCTATTGCCTAAAAGATAAAGCTCCAAGTTCTCTGACTGGCCTGAAGGGGCTCTTCAATCCAGTTTTGTGCTAGGGTCTGTTCTCCCCAAAGGCATTTGTTTTTGGTTCCATCTCATAGAGGCAAAACACCTAATAACATATGGAATACTGCACAGAGGAATTCTCTAATCAACACATAGCATGCTTTAGAATCTGGAGACTAGCCAGGAAAGTTGATTTAAATCAGAAATTTGGGCTACAAAATTTTGTTCCACTGATTGTTATCTGCTCATGATGAACAATGTAGGGGAGAATGTCTCAGAAATTTGGCTAAGGTCATGAAGAACAATCTCTTATTTCAAATGATCAAATTTATCCTTGACCAATGTCTCCCACTTGATCTGGCATAAGCTTCAATAAAAGATGAATGTAGTGGGATCATGGTACCTTTATGACAGGACTTTCATTTGTAGTACAGATTTTCTTGGCATAGATTCACACATGTTAAATGAAGATGTCCTGGGCAAGCTTGCCCTTTGGGATGTGCAGACCTTCAATTCTCCTCTTATTTGTGAATAACATGAAAATATGTATGTAGAAATCTATACAGACACAAACATTCAAATAATTAGATAGATAAATAGTAGATAGAAAGATAGATAGATAGATGATTTCCTGGGGATAATCTCAGAAGGAATGTACTAAGTTGAAGAAAGATTGAGAAAGGAGTCCTTCAGAAGGTTGAAGAAAGGGAGAAAGAGAGAGAGAAAGAGAGAGAGAGAGAGACAGAGACAGAGACAGAGAGACAGAGAGAGAGACAGAGAGAGACAGAGAGAGAGGAGAAGGAAAGAAACAGAGACAGAGACAAAGAGAAAAAGAGAGAGACAGAGAGAGAGAGAAAGGAGGGAGAGACTGATAGAGAAAGAGAGACTGAGACTGAGACAGAGACTGAATGACAGACAGACACAGTGAGACATAGAGACAGAGACACAGAGAAAGGCAGACAGAGACACAGACACATACACAGACACACACAGAGACAGAGAGAGAGACAGAGAAAGAGAGAGAAAGGGGAAGAGAGAGAGAGAAAGAGAGAGAGAGAAAGTAGGAAGAGAATGATAGAGAGAGAGAGACTGAGAGAGAGACTGAGATAGAATGACAGACAGACACGGTGAGACATAGAGACAGAGACACACACAGAGAGACACAGAGAGAGACAGAGAGAAAGACAGAGGTAGAAAGACAGAGACTGAGACTGATTCATTCCTGTCAGGCAATGGAGGGCCATATGTGGGGATCAGAATAGAGACCAATGTATGCAAAGATTGGAAAGGAAGAAGGGGTGAGACTATGGGAGGGTTTGAAAGTCAAACAGGGGATCTTATAAGTGATCCTGGAAGTAATAGGGATTAATTAAAGTTGATTGAATGAGAAGTTGACATGGTAAGGCATGCATTTCAGGAAAATCAATTTGACAGCTTCATACAGGGTGGCCTAGAGTGAGCAGAGACTAGGTAGTATAACAAATCAGCAGGCATTTGCAAACAGTGTAGATATTAGATGACAAGGCCTGACTTGAATGGTGAGAATGTCAAAGGAGAGAAATCTGTTTCTATGAGAAATATTATAAAGATAGGAATGACTGGTCTTGGCAGCTGATTAGTTATGGGCAATGAGAATAAGTACAGATTGATATCTAGGTTGTAAGCCTGAATAAGAGAGGATAATAATATTCTAAAATATTAAAAGGAAAACTTTGGATTATACCAAAACTTGGAGACAAATCAAGAGAGGATTTTTGAGGATAGGGGACTTTTTAGGGTGCAGAAATATTTTTAGGCAATAAACATCCAATAAATAGGAAGAGATTAAAGATTACAAAGTATATAGGGAATATAGGGCAAGACACTGGAGAAAATGAAATAAAATGGTATCCTTTGTAGCAGGTAGAGAATTTGTCTTAGTGATGAGAAGGGATACCTTTTCATGTGAAACAGGGGTGAAAATGGAGATAGTAGTGGATGATATCTGTGTTATGCAAAATGAGGAGGAGAGGAAGAAAAAAATTTAAAATGGCCTCATTTATTTTTAAGGTGAAATATGAAATAAGGTTCTCACCTGAAAAGGAAGGGAGAGGGAAAAGTACAAGGAATATGAGAAGGCATGAAAGAGGTGGAAAAGTCAGTGTGTTGAGTAGAATGGTGAATTCATTAGGGGAAGTGAAAAGATTGCCCTGCCACAGTGAGAACCCAGTTAATATTTGTGACAAAATTTTAGTAGATCTAGTCAACACAATTTCATGATTTTCTCCACTTTCATTTGACCACCTGTGACTCAGCAGATGATGGGAGTAATTTAAATTTGAGGCTTGACAAGGAAAGATCTTTGATTGGGTAAAGAGGCAAAGGATTCAAGAGAAAAGAATAGTGTAGAAGATGTATTGGTTCACAATAAGGAAGAGACCAGAATGTAGATAATGAAAAAGTGATGGCAGGTGAAAGAATTGAGGGGTGGAGGGATTAGAGGTCTTGATAAGGATAAAGAACAAGATTTAGAATTGCAAGGCAGAGGGAGAGGTAGAAGGAAAGTAGATTATGATCAGATAAAAGCATTTTCAATCTTTGCAATATCAATGTGGAACAAATGGGAAGATTTAGAGTATAATTATGTAGCTGTGGTGGTTATGGAATTGGCTTTAGCCCTTGCCTTGCACCTTACCCTATGAAAAAAACTTGCCCATAAACAATGGAAACTTTGCCCACTAATAAAAGGTCATGTTTTTTGGAACTGGGGCAAATGTAAAGAATTTTTTTCCTGAGATCTTTGAAAAATGGAGCATGACCCAAGGCCCCTGCACCTGGCTCAATGAGCAACCACATCCTGTTTTTCTGTTCCTTGTGGCTAACTGACCACATAAAAAGTAACTTATCCTGGGATACTTGGCCTAGAAATTTGTATAAATATGAGACCTTTCTCTAGTTTGCTACTGGTTCTTTAAGAACTAAATCTGTCTTGTTGTTCACAATAAAATCTCTCAAGTGAGAATTAAATTGCTCCTGAAACTCTTTTTGGAAGGTCCTGACTGATACTCATCAGCTGATGAAAGACTAGTTCATAAGTACTAAGCAGACTAAGGAATGAGGAAATTAGGTTGTTTGTGCATGTGTTAATATGCATATTGATATCTACTAGTAGGAAGGGAGGAATTAAGGAGGAAAGAATGTGAATCAGGAATTGAACACATGAAGAAGAAAGGAGAATATCCTGGAAGTTGGTTGAAAACAATTACCAGAATCTTTATTGGAAGATAAATATAGATTGAATGAACTTCAAAGATTGAAATATTATTTAATTGATCGTAGGAGAAGGAAAGTCTGAAAGCACCAATGGGAAACAAGAAGTATTCCAACTTCCTACCATAAATATTAGTACTTGTAATAAAATACAAAATACAGGATACCCTTTTATAAATATTAATATTTAAATGCTTCATATGTCCTTTGATTTTATATAATGCATTAATATTCCATATTATGCTTAGAATCATGATGTTCAATTAAAATTCACCCAGTGTTTGAAAAGGTAGCTGGGGAAATTGTGTCATTAGTCAGCCAAAAAATATTTATTAAATATCTATTATGTTTAAAACACTGTGAATACACTGAAAGGTAAAAGACACACTCTGTTCTCAAATAATTCTAATGGGGAAAATAGCATGCAAGCAATTAGCAGGGTAAATTAGAAAAGATCAAGAGAGGGAAGATACTAGAATTAATGGAATTTGGGGAAAGCTTCCTATAGGAAGTGAGAACCAGCCATGAGATGATAAAGCCACATAAATAGTGTCAGAAGACAAAAGGGAATATATCTGAGAGATGTTACAAAGGTAAACTGACAGACGTTGGCAATAGATTGAATATGGGGAGTTGCGGTGAAGAATCACCTAGTTTGTTATCTTAGATGGGGAGAGTTACTCATAAGTAATAGGGAAGTTGGAAGGAGGAGAGAGTTGGAAGAGCAGGGATTATGAGCTCAATTTTGGATAGGCTGAGTTTATGATGTATGTGGTTCACCCAGTTCGAGATGTCCAATAGGCTCTTGGAAATGCAAGATGAAGATCTCATTAATTCTAATAGATGTGGCTCTTTTCAACTGTGAGGCGATTCAGGTCAGTTCCAAAGGTCCAATTGTGATGAAGAGAACCATCTGCATCCAGAAAGAGGATTGTAGGGACTGAGTGTATATCACAACATAGTATTTTCATTTTTTAAATTGTTGTTTGCTTGCATTTTGTTTTCTGTCTCATTTTTTTCCCGTTTGATTTGATTTTTCTTGTGCAACATGACTGAAAATATGTAGAGAAGAACTGCACATGTTTAACATGGATTACTTGCCATCTAGGGGAGGAGGTAGGAGGAAGGGAGAGAATAAATGTTGGAACACAAGGTTTCGCAAGGGTGAATGTTGAAATTATCTATACCTATGTTTTAAAAATTAAAAAAAATTAATAAAAAAGAAGAAACTAGAAGGATTTTTTGTTGTCTACGGAAGAAGTATTCTAGAGAACATGAGGGAAAAGTTATATAGTTCTAAAACAGGACTCAGGTATTCTCAAGATGAGTCAGGTGAAAAGGTGAAGAGGCAGTTGTGGGGGATAGAGAATAGGATTTGAACAATAGCAGCCAAAGAATCATAATCACTGGGATGAGGAAAATGTGAATGAGTAAAGTCAATGAAGAGTGAGTTCAAGTAGTTTATCATTGTTCATAGGCCAATGGAAGGGAGTATGCCAAAGAATCAAGCAAAGATAACCTTTGTAGAGAGAGAAGTAACCAAAGAGGGTGCTTGGAGTATGATGGAAGGTGCAAAGCTGTGTAGCAATATTACATCTCTATTTGTGATTTTCTGCTTCTAAAATTACATATATTAGAATATATTATTCTTGAAATGAAATGAAAGGAATAAGCTTTTATGTAATTCCTTCTATGTACTAAACACCGTGCAAAATACTTTTTCTTTTTCCTTTTCTTTTCTTTTTTTTTAAACAAATATTTCATTTTGTCCTCAGAGCAACGCTGCAAGCTGAGCATTATTATTATCTCCATTTTAAGTGGAGGAAACTAAGGCAATAGACTTTAACTTATCATGAGTTATAATGGATTTGATCTAGACTGTAGGCCCAGCACTCAATCTACTGTACCTCCAGCTGAAATACAAATGAAGATTATTATAAAAAATACCCATTACATTTCTTGGCAGTAAGTATTTTATGGCAGTAAGTATTATTATAAAAAAATACCCATTACATTTCTTGGCAGTAAGTATTTTATTTAACCTTCTGGTTACTTCTATCTCTACAAAGGTTATCTTTGCTTGATTCTTTGGGATACTCCCTTCCATTGGCCTATGAACAGTGATAAAGATTCACAGATCTTATAGGCTCACTTGGAATTGTTCTTATAGAATTTTAATATAGTCTTGAATGAAAAAGTAAATTTTATTAGTAAAAATTATCTTTTTCTATTTTCATCAATATTATTTCTTCATAGCTATTTTTTTTCTTTCTTAAGAGGTTTTGCTGTCTTTCAAACTTCAAGGAATCTATGCTACACTTTAAAGGGATCAATAACATTCACTGCCCCCAGCCATATAATGTATCACAACAAAAACTGTTCATTTAAATATATTTAAATTCTGCTTCTCTATAGCAATTGTCAATTTGTCAAAATCTTCACACAGTTTTTCATTAGAATCACACTCTTCTTTGCTTTTAGTCTGTTTCTTCCTGCTTTGTGGGCTGGAATAATCTTTGACATTCTGAACTTCTTTATAATAGCAAATCTTAAAATTTATCTAGCCCTTATTGAGATTTGGTCTTAAAAAGCTGAAACTTTTGCCCATTTTCATTGGAGTAATAGTCATTCTTAAAAATCATTATGATGGCACATAGTAGATATTTAGTAAATATTTGTTGATTGACTGACTCACTGATGAAAGAGTCTAGCACAAAATCAAAAAAAAAAAAAAAACTGACCTAGAAATTACTAATGATGATGAAACTGGATCAAATCATTACCCTCTGCTTAAGAGCAGATGTTCTATGTCAAAACTGTCAGTAAAAAGAAATACCTGACTATTGCTGTCACACATACAATACATTAAAATATTGATCATCCCAAATAATTTAAACATCTTTGTATCCTAGAAATTTACATAACACAATACAGATAATATTTCAAAGTACCCTAATTCATAAACAGACAGTTTTAGAGCAGCTTGTTATGTTGTTTCTATATTGATTTTTCTTTGGGGTCAGAGACAGTGTGAACTACATTTGTTATTTGGTTGTTCTTACACAAATTGGTGATAAAGAAAAGTAAAATACAATGACTTCAAAATGACTGCTATTTTTTTAAGGATGTGGAAGTTTGCTCTGATATAGCATTATGCTTGTGAAGCAAAGTGTCCTTTCTTTGTGCCATAGTGTCATCATATTCATTAGATTATAAGCTCCTCATTGGCAGAGGATGTCTTATGCCTATTTTTTTTTAATCTCCAGTACTTAGCACATAGTGCTTGACACAGAGTAAGAGCTTAATAAATGTCAATTGATATCTATGTCCAAATAACTATAGAAAAAGTAAATAAGTTTACATTCAAGACTATCTTTCAATCAATTAATACATATTTTACAATGCATAATTAGTGGAAGGGATAGATGATAATTCTCATTCAGTAGTTACATAAAGTGCTGTTACATAAAAGTGTGTTTGTGTGTGTGTGTGTGTGTGTGTGTGTGTGTGTGTGTGTAGGGGAGCTTAGACTTATCTTTCTTGATCCTAGAATGTAGAATTAGAATCTATTTGCAGAAATTGCTGGGGACCAGGGGGTTTCCCTCTCACTGAATGCCTTCAAGTAGAAACTGGGGCATCTGTTGGGTTTGTTATATTTATTTGAGTATGGATGGGAGATGATTTCTAAGCTCTCTTTCATCTCTGAAATTCTTTGATAACCATGCTAGGTTATATCTTAGAGATAAAGAATTATAATCAAGTTCCCTTTCTTCTAGGAACTTTTAATCTAAATGAGGAAATAAGACATGTGTACATGATAGAAAGTATATTTATCACCCAAGGAGGGGTATAACAAGTGCCAATCAGAGGAAGGACTGTATAAGTTCAGAAAAGACTAGTATTATCAGTAATGATCAAGGAAGGCTTCATGGAGGAGAAGGTTAGAGTTAGATCTAAAGGGAAGGGCACAATTTGTCTAGGTAAAGAGGAGGGAAAGGACTTTCTCAGAGAGTCCTGTAATATGTTTTTTCATCTGTGCTCTCCTAAGTTAAGGGTTGCTGAAGAAGGCAAGCTCTCACCCTCATTCTCTCTGGCACTGACTTGTTTTCAATAGCGAGTGCTTTAAGATTAAGCTAATGAGCTTTCCTGCTGTTGATGGTAGGAAGCCAATACCTCCTTCCTTGGCACTTTGCCCCTGTTATTTTTCTTTTAAATAAAGAAACAGGCTGTCTAACATCAGGTGAAAACCTAGGTGCACTGCTAAGCCTTAGGTTGAAGAACATCTTTACCTCAGGTGACAGATGGTCCCATCACACTTCATCTCCCAGACCTTTGGTCTCAGCGAAACTGCACATGTGACATCCTTGTACTGTACACTCTGTCATCCATGCACATTAATATATGATAGAACTCAGCCAGGCCAGCTGTCAGTCCAGCACTGCATAGTAGCTAAGTGAATCAATCAAGGCCACTCAGATAACACTTAGCCTAATTTTCATTTCTTCCCAAAGACAAATCCTTCAGTAAGAGTTTATCATCAGGCAGAATCAACATCTAGAAATCATAATGGAACATTATAATTCTAAAAACTCACTTAATATCATCTGTCAAATCTCTGATTTTCATCTGGAATTCCTCCATTCTTATTAAAATCTCAAAAAAGTCTCACCCCTTATCTCATCTCTCCTCTTTTCTCCTTTCGTATTTTTTCCTCCCTTCTTCTCCCCTCTCTTCCTTTCTTTTCCTTTTCCTCTATTACTACAAAAATTAAACTAGAGTTTTTGTGTACATTCTGTTATTTTGAAGGAACATATTCATGATTTTGGCAATGATTTTAGATTGTAATAATTTACTTAGCTTCTGCTGTCTGTTGCTACACACATGTATATGTATAATACATACACATGTGTGTATATATAAGATGTGTACATATGTGTATATATACTTATACACATATATGAGGAGAGGTATGGGATGGAAGAAGGGAGGGAGAGAAGGACAAAGATAGAGAAAAACAGAGAGATATAGAGAAAGTGGGCTTCATTTCAATCACACTTTCTTTTTTAGTGTGACAGATCTTGTTTCTTTGTAGGTCTGAATGATCCTTGAAACACTTGACTTTTCTATGCTAACAGATCCTATAATATCTCTAGCAGTAATTGAGACATCCTGTTAAAGAGATACTTTTGCCCATTTCCTTGGAGTATATATCCATGTCAGTTTATTCCATAAACACACAGACACACACACACACATAGATACAGATACAGATAAAGAGACATATCTCTCATACCCATGAAGATGAAGAATTTCCTTATCTCATTACTTTTAATAGAAGATGTGAATATTTTTTTTACCAATATAAATTTAAAGATGTTAATGTCTCCAGTTGCCAAAAGAAAGGAAGAACATTATTTTTTTGAATTTCTGGTGATGAGCCTCTCACCTCTAGATAAAAGATATCCAGTCCATCAGCAAGTCTAGCCTTAATTTCTTTAGTCATTTTACACCTGGATTACTACAGTAACCTCTCAGTCTTCCTTCCTTGCCTACAATTGTCCTTCTCCAAGAACCTGCTCTGTGTTGGTCAGACTAAGCTTGCTTACATTTTTAAATGCAATTTTCATCCTATTTTTTTCTCAGTAACTTTCAGTGGCTCCCTATTCCTAAATATATCAAGTCTAAATGACTCTGTCTAGCATTTAAGGCCCTCTATAAATAATCCCTACTTTCCTTATCTGGATCTTTCTCACTATTCCACCTGTACATTCTTGGCCTTAGTATAAATTCATTATTTACACTATTTTCTGGTCCTAACTTTGCATTCATCTTGTTCCCTATTATCCCTTCACATTTGTCCTTTTTCAGATTCTCTGCTTCCATTGAGTTTTAAATGATGACTTCTCTAGGAAGTTTTCTGTGGATATTCAAGCCCATATTGATATTTGCTTTCTCAAAATCCTTCTCACACAGTCTTTACTCAGTATCTTAGAACAGGATTTCATATTATCTTGCCCTGTTTGCTTGGGTTTCTCTTTGTCAGAATGATTTCCTAAGCATCTTTGAGAACTAGGACCATATTCTATATTTTAGAAAGAATTTAAGATTCAGTCAGAAGATCAAGGTCTGTATGACCTTTGCTGGGCATTGGTTTACCTGTTGGCAAACCAAGGAAGTGTTAAGAAATTATTTCTGAGATCCTTTGCACCCTTATTATGTTATATGTCTCCTCCAGCATTTGGCCCAGTGCTGAGGGGAGGGGAGGTGCTCAAGACTTTTTTCTTAGATCAACTGATGACCATTTTAAGCAAGAAATTACAGCATCTTGTACAAAAATCCAGACCATTTTCCTAACATCCAGCTATTGTTTGTAAAGCCAAGGCTTATTTGTCTTAACATAGGGCAGTAAGTGCTCTTTTCGGTTTGAAATGGTAAGTTGAGTTCATTTTTGAAGCAACCAGCTCTAATTTATTAAATGCACCTGTGTTGAAAAATGGCCGACCTGACTGTAAAATACAATAATTACTTTACTGAAGTAATTGTGTATGCTGCCTGTGGTGAGAATCAACAGCAGTTGAAAAAAAAAATATGCACTGTGACTGGCATGAATTGGAGCTGAAATAAAGGTAGGGAGCATGTGTGGCAACAGCTGGGGAGAAGCAGCATCACCAGCAGATGAGGGGAATGTGATCATTGTAAGCAGAAACAGCAGTGCCATTGACACTTAACCATCCAAGGGAGGGAGAACGCGAATGTTTCCCTAAAACTTTCAAACCTGTTTAGAATAGTAGTGCTCCTGTTAATGGCCTGGCTAGGCTACCTCTGGAATATTATATTCTAGGGGCCACACTGTAGAAGATCAACTGAGAAACTTTTGAGTATTCAGAGGAGTCCTAAAAGGATGATGAGAAGATGGAAATAAAGACCAAGGAATAATAAACAAAACACAATAAAACCAACAACTGAGCCCAGGTCATAGAGTAAATGAATTCAGAAAACCTAGAAGCTATTGAGCTCAGTTTGGAACACTACCCTGTTATTGTTTTTGTTTAATACTTTCAGTCCTATCTGATTCTTCATGATTTTAGGATTTTCTTGGCAAAGGAACTAGAGTTGTTGCCATTTCCTTTCCCAATTCATTTTAAAAATGCGAAAACTGATCCAAAGCGAAAAGTGACTTGTCCAGAGTCACATAACTAGGAAGTATCTGGGGCTAGATTAGAATTTAGGAAGTAGAATCTTTCTGACTTCAGTCTGGTACTCTTTCCATTGTGTCACTTAGCTGCCACACCATTCAAGATAAGTGATACCTACCAAGGTACAAGGTCAGCCCTGAGAAGAAAAAAAACTCACTGCCTCCTGAAGACATCCTTTATAGTTCTGGAGCACTTAGCTTAGAAATATTTCTAGATAAATAAGCCTAAAACTGCCAATTTGTAGCTTCTGCCCATTGTTCCTGTGTTCACCTTCTAAGACCAAGCAGAACAAGGTTAATCTTTCTTCAAACAGATAAAGACACAGCATATCTGAGTCTTCCCTTTTCCAGGGTAAATGTGTTTCAATTTGGCTTCTTTAACAGATCCTCATGAAGTGGGAGCTCAAGATTCTTCACCATCCTAGTCTGGCTTCTGTAGAAGTCCTTTAGAAACCTGGGTATCTTTAATCAGTACAATAAGAATAACAAATGAATAGATACAATTCCTCAAAGGGAGAAAGAAATTGAGTCCTCCATTCAATTGTAAATTTCCTCTGTATCAACAGCAAAACAAGGCAGCCAAAAATACAAGTGAGATCTCCAGTTGTATTAATAGAGGTAAAGAGTCAAGAATAACAATCTTGGTTTCATCATGTCATGTCTTCAGTTTGTGTTCATTTTGACATACAACAATTTTAGGAGAATATTAATAAATTGAGGTATATAAAGATGATGGAGAAGAGATTGGGCACCATCTCATAAGATGATTGCATAAAGGAAGTGGGTGATATTTAATCTGGGGAAGAGATAACTTGGGAGGGTGGAGTAGGACATGATAAGCATTTGATGAATGAAGAGGGGTTTTAGAATCAATTGAATTGAAGGAAAATGCAAAGAGAACCTAGTCACTTATCAGTTCAGTAAACCTATCTATAACCTTCCCTAGGATGCAAAACTGAGACATATATTGAAGTTACAGGGAGAAAGAGATTTTTACTCAATATTGAGAGTTTTCTAACAATTAGAATCATCTGAAAACACGATAGGATTCTGCAAGGTCTAATAGAACATCTGCCTATTAGCCCAGATGGAAGCACTCATTAATTGTTGCTGAATGAATCCATTCAGAAATCCAATTTAAAACACATTATCAGGCCTTGTGGTTATTGAATCAATGACAGCAGTAGTGGTTTTGAGACCTCTCAGCCCACAGGCATTAAGAGAAATTGGACAATAGGTCAGAAAGATATTTACAGGGGTCCCTTTGCAGGCACCAGGAAAACTTGCTCATCAGAACTTGTGATAGCAGGGGAGCAGGGACCCTGTTCATAGTTCTAGAATTGAAAAGAGTGCTTGTGGTCACTCACAAACCAGTACACAGTACAGAAGATTAATAAATACAACTCACATACCACCTTAGAAGTGCTAAAAACTTACAGGACCCAGAATTAACTCTGTAAACATATATACCAAAATCCTGAAACTTGGGACAGTACCTGCTTTACTTGGGAAGCAGAACCCACTTTAGCATAGTTAAAAGTAAAAAAGTAGGCTGGAAAACGAGCAGACAACATAAAAAATTCTGACCATAAAAAGCTATTGTGGGACAAGGAAGAATAAAACAAAAAGAAGGCAGCAAAGTCAAAATTCCTGCACCAAAAGTCACCAAGAAAAATATGAATTGGTCTCAGGCTATGGAAGATCACACACACACACACACACACACACACACACACACACACACACAAATAAATAAATAAATAAAAATTGAATAAGGGAGATAGAGGGAAAAATGGGAAGAGAAATGAGAGTGATGCAAGAAAGTCTTGAGAAAAGAGTCAATAGCTTGGTAAAGGAGGCACAAAAAATACTGAAGAGAATAACATCTTAAAAAACATAATAGACCAAATCATAAAGGAAGTACAAAAAGCCAATGAAAAGAATGCCTCAAAAATAAGAATTGGCTAAATGGAAAAAAGATGAATGTAGATCAAAGATACTTTAAAAAACCTATTTTTCTTGGGTGTGTGTATGTTTTGTTTCACAGAATGACTTAAAAGGAAAAGTATTTTGCATCATTACATTTGTATAGCCTATGTCAAATTGATTGCCTTCTCAATGAGGGGTGGAAGAGAGGGAGAGAATTTGGAATTTAAAATTTCAAAAGAATGTTTGATTTGTTTTTACATGTTATTGGGAAAAATAAAATAATAAATAAGATTAAAAAATAAAATCATTTCACTGAGTTAAATATCTATCCATCAAATAGAGAGTAAATCATTATGTGATAGGAGCAATGAGAATTGAGGAAAGTAGAGAGCATCCTAATTCAAGTACAGTTTGGAGTACATGATCTTTGAAGAATTTTACATTCTGAGATTCTAGAATTCTATAGAAACTAGTATTTTGTTCATCCAATGTTCAAATGATTCTAACAAACTTCAGATATAATACCAAAGGTGAAACACTTAATTTACCAATAGACTAATCAATTGAATACCTGCTATCTGTAAGGCACTATAAGATATATTTGGTGAATACAAAGAAATATGACAGTCATTTTCCAGAAGTAGTTTTCAATGTAGGAGACAAACCATGTTGAAATGTACCTAACTCTAGAAGGAAGTACAGGAAATTGTTCTGATTCAGGAGAATAGGATATTTGATTTCATTATCTGCTCTATTTTGCTATCTGGTGTCTCTGCTCTCTATTTTTGGTAACTGGATACTTTCATGATAACTATCTTTTTTTTTTTTTTTTTTGCTTTTTTCCCCCACCCCATTCTCAACCTCTCTCTATTTAGGGCAGAGATTCCTTATAAGAAGGAGTTTAGATTGGTGTGGCCATACCTGTCTATGACCCTTTTTGCATTATTGTATAAGGCTTATGAATTGCTTGAGGTAGGGAGTTCTGAGCTGCAGTAGGTCTCAAGCTGACTGAATGTTCACACAAATCTTAGAACTAATATGGTAGAGCCAAAGGGAGATCAGTATTGGGATCAGATCTGTGATTGGCCATTGCATTTCTAACCTGGGTGAGATAGGGGGACCCAGACTCAAAAATTAAAAAAAAAAATTAGAAAGGAAGATAGTTAAAAATAATTAGCTCCCAAATGAAGTTCTCCCCATTCCACACCCATCTTCTCATCTTCTACTATTTGCTATTGCCCTAAGCATTTTGTTGACTACTTCTTTAAAATCCCTTCAAATTTTTTTTATTGCTACTATTACTGTTATCATTCTTGATAAAAATTTTTCCAGTTTATATTTTAGAGAAGTACTTTCTGAAAAATTGAAGTTAGTTCTAGACACCAAGATTTATATAATGTGAAGGAATTGTAGATTTTTGAGGAGATAGATACAAAGATAATTAAAGTAATGGATAATAAAACCCATAACGAAAATGTAAAGGGATTGGGATTATTTAGCCTGGAGAAGGCAAGGCTGAAGGGAGACAATAACTGTCTTCAGTATATGAATTGTTATTACATAGAAGATGATAACCAGATGTTCTCAGTCTCCACCGAGGACAAAACAGGAGGAAATGGGCACATCACTGATTGGAAGGGATGTAAAAAATGGGAAGAAATGGGAAACAGAATTGTAGCATGACAACTTCTATTAATTACTTGGGAAAACTGACAATGAATTTGAATTAAAAAAAGAGGGAGAAATAGCAAAAAAAAAAGTCAAGATGTTGGAAATGCTGTGATTAGGAAAAAAAAAACAAACTTGTATTTCTGATGCAGAGAAATGATAGTCTTATTAATCCAATATATGTGTAATTACATTTTTAAACATCTCTCATGTTCCTCCCCACCCTAGGAATCTTTAAGAGATCTTTAAAATTAAAATTGGTCCTTTAAAATCAGTGGTGTTATAAAAGTTCTATGTAATGAATAGATAAGTAGATTTATAGACAGAAGACCTGGCATCAATGCTGTCTTGATGTATTTAATAACTGAATGTTTCATACTCTCTTTGAACCTTTGTATTATTTCCTTATAAAACAAGAGGCCAGGAGAGATGATCTCAAAGCTTCCTTCCTGTTCTAGATCCTATTATTTTATCCATAAAAGCAGGGGAATGGATAAGAATGAATTATTTAGGGCTTTTAAAAAAATTCTTATCTGAATCAGTAGACTAGAAAATAAATTAAACTTATTGTGATAATAGTATTTAAGAAATTGCTTACTTAGCCATACTTGGGAATATCATAATTATTTAACTTATACAGTCTTTTCTTATATCTTATACCTTGTTATATATATATTATATATATATATATATATCTTGTTTGGATAGGGGCTGGAGAGGGGGACAATAATTGTATCATCTTTTGTACATTATGCTCCAACAAAACAACAAGCCACAAAAAGTCGGATTCAATGGTTATATTTATAAGGTGACTTTTATGGTTAACACAGCAGGATCCTTAATTCAAAATTGAATTGTTCTTTGAAAAGGAAAGACAATTCCATTCAGTCCTAGCCTAGGGTTTAGAATAAAAAAAGATATGTTGATCCCAAGTTCCAGGAGGTGCTAGGCATGGACACCTGAATTAACTAGGTCAGAAACAGGCAATAGCATTTATGGATCTTCTTTTAATTCTTCTTTCAGTAAGTTGATCAACAGAAGCATTCTTCTTTTTCTTCTTCCTCTTTTTTCCTCCTCCTTCTTCCTTTTCTTCCTTCTCTTCTTCCTTTTTCTTCTTCCTCTTCTTCCTTCTTCCTCATCTTGCTCTTCTTCTTCCTCTTCTTCCTCTTCTTTTTCTTCTTCCTCTTCTTCCTTTTTCTCTTCCTATTCTTTTTCTTCTTCCTTTTTCTCTTCTTCTTCCTCTTCCTCTTCTTCCTCATCTTCCTCTTCTTCCTCATCTTCCTCTTCCTCTTCTTCCTCTTCTTCTTCCTCCTTCTCCACATCTTCTTCCTCTTTCTCTTCTTCTTCTTCTTCCTCCTCCTCCACATCTTCTTCCTCCTCCTCCACATCTTCTTCCTCTTCTTCTTCTTTTTCTCTCTATCTCTGCTACATTTGGAGTTGCAAAATGTGCATGGCCTAGTATGAAGATAGGTCTACTTGGGTTCTGGAAAGGTAATCAAATCCCATTCAATGTATAAAAAATAAAATTGTGCAACTTCTGAATCTAGGGTTATTGTCAAAGAACACATCTCCAATTTATAGATAGCACTGTGATGAATTTAAATCTTGTTATAACGCTAGAAATTTTTTCTAAAGTCAATGTTTGATGATTCTTATTAAATACTTTCCTACTCAAATGGAATTGTCTATTTATCAACTGGGGTTCTATCAAAGCATTCTATTGACCATTGTCAAACAACTTGAAGTTAAATTGAAAACTAGCTTGCAATTAATTTGATGGAGAAAGGAAGACAAACATTTCAATTCACAAATGAATGAAGGAGAAAATATTTCTTATTCCCTATATCCCAGATACTATGCTAAGTGTTGGAGATAGAAGCAAAAACAAGTAAGGCACCCCAAAAGAAACTTATAGTGGAAGGCAACACATGTATGAAAGTGGTGACCAGAAGGTGTTTGCTGGGCAGAGAAAAGTCAATGGGAGCACTTGAAGTTATATGGCTATAAAATGACATACTTTCCAGGAATGATAGTGTTAATTTGGTTATTGTTCATAGAGCTACAATTGAAAGCATGAATATTCTTGGGTAGTTCTGGGCTTGGGTAAGATCAGAACAAGATGCCCACAATATCAGGAGTGAGGGCTTCAGCTCTGAGTCAGAAATAAGAGATTAGAAACAGCTGGAGCTGAAAATGGAAATGGCTAGGAATATGCTTAATACATATAGTAGGGACAATATAGGTACTACTTGTCATAATATTTCAGGAATGTGATAGATGAGCTTATTTTGAAATACTTTGAGTAGCATTTTATTGCTTATGCAGTTGAAGAAAAACAAAAGTATATGATTGCTATTTTTGTCCCCTCCAAAATTTAGTAAAAAAAAAAAAAAGGATAGTAGATACAGCATATACTATTAAAAAGTTATAAGCAAACAGGAGACTTTTTGAGTAGAAGAGGTGGCTGTCTCTGTCTCTATGCCTTTCTCTATTTCTGTCTCTGTCTTTGTGTGTGTGTGTGTGTGTGTGTGTGTGTGTGTGTGTGTGTGTAATAATGAAACTCTTATCTGCCCTGTTTCACTTTAGGAAATGAACCTCTGTCATTTGTCTTTCATTCTCAAAGAAGACCAATAACATCATGAGAGTGATATCTTGACTTGTACATGAATTGAATTGAATTGAGGCAGAATTACTCAAAGTCATCCACTTCATTCTCTCCTCCAGAGTTACTGAATTCCAGTGACGAGGTAAAGGTCAAGAAGATAGGTTATGGTCCATGATGCATGCAGTGAACTTGGCCTTTCTCAGGCAATATTAGCAAAAAAGCTTTAACTTTGGGAATTAGGGTATCAGGGAAAAGGGAAGAAGGTGACAATTGTTAGGTATAGGATGGAAAGTACCATTTTATTAAAGTCCCGCCCTAGGTGCAAGGTACTGAAATGACTAAAAGTAGGATCATTGTATTCTTTCTTAAACACAAGGAAAAAAGAGAGATCAAGAAAGTGTCAGGATAAGTAAATATTTGATAATCTGATTGCCAGTGCCAGTTTCCTTTGTCTCATTTCAAGATGATGGTGGATGATGCACTGACTGGGAAATGAACTTTTATGGTTTGTCAGATATGGCCCCAGGAAATAAAAGAGAAAATTTAATTATGATAACAATAACAGGAGAAATGGAAAGGGAATAATGAAGGACTCCATAGTATGGAAATCTGATCTCACAGAGTGAATGGTGGAAAGCTCTTCAATTTCCATAGGGTATCCAGGACAGGCACCCCATTATTTCCTACTTGGATTCCATGATGCTTTCTGAAATCTCATCACCCTGTTGAGTTAATCAGTAAGAAATTATTATATATTATTCTTTCACCTTGAGTTCCAAAAAACTATAGCATGTGAGACAGTCACACCCTAATAAAACTCTCAGCAGACAGGCTAACCCAGATTGAGGGCAATTGACAGATGTCAAACCTATTGGTGAGCTAGAGAAATGTCTTCCCCAAGCATGTAAAGACTTACCCCAGCAGAATGAGTAGATGAGAAACATTTATTCCAAAGGCCATGAAGGCAGCTGTAGCAGATGCTATGCTTGTTCAGATATTGAAGATACCAAGCTTATTCAATGTATTCCAGACCACTGGCAGATATATAGACTTTGGTTTTGTCACTAGACTTGGAAGAGAAAGTGGGTTTGATGAATTTGTACAATTCTGCTTCACTTAAATTCAATTTACATGCAAGTCAAGACATCATTGGTGTTGTCATGGGTCCTCTGAAATAAAGGATGAACAACAGGCATTTATTTATTAAGGGCCTACTATTTTCTAGATACTTAGCTAAGCAACGGGAATACAAAGAATGAGAAAAAAATACAGGTTTTGTCCTTAGAAAGCTAAAAAAATCTAATTAGGAACTCACACTATTATAGTTACATCAACACTGAAATTCACATCTCCTCAGGACCGTCTCTTCCTTTGATTAGAGAGGGTGAAGGATATATAGTGGAAAGCTCGTCTTAGATCCCCTATTTAAGAGAGGATACTCAGAGCAGTCATGCCATCATTTAGGCTCACAATAAATATTTATGACTGACAAAGCCATCAAATAGTTCAGCTTCACTGAATAGACAGTTCTAAAGACTTACTTCCCTACTTTGTAGTCGTGTTAAATGTAGTTAAAGGTATTTAAAGGTGAAAGCTCAGAAATCAAAGACTAGGAGTCCTACACTGACTAGTCCCTGGGAAGAGCAGGGTTTTCCAACCAGAAATATTAAAGGCTCAGGGCTGGATCTTTAACAAGACAGTTTCCAATCTTTCTCATAACTGACTCCATCATCAAGCTTTATTCTACTGCCGTAGCTCATCAAGTCACTTATACAAGCCAGAGTATTGTTTTAATATTTTTATAGCTGCTTGGGTAATCTCTTCCTGATCTTCCACCTTCGAAATCATTTGCTTTTTTTCCACATATCACTTGCAGCATAAGACAAAGACAAAAGGCCAGCCTTGATCTAGCCTAAACTTAATTCAGAAACATATTCCTCTTTCAAGTCTAATTGTCCCATACTTTAAAAAAAGATTAATGCACAGAATTTCTCAGATTCTGTCAAGGAGTTACCTGTTATAGACAGTGTGTAAGAATCTTTGTCCAGTGCATCATGTTCAAAAAGATCCATAAATCCTTAAAACTCAACTACTTCACCTTCAGTCTTTTCATCTTTCCTTTCACCTCCAAAGCTCCCCCACTACCTCAAGAAATGTCACATGGCAATTTCCCCTTAGAAATGAATTTTCCTCTGCTTTGTCCCCCAGACAAAAACATACATGAGGTCTCTGGCTTCCAATAACCACATGTTCTGGCACCATAGTAACCCAGGTGCACTGTAGCCAGCACTTCATGACAATTAAATCAGGCAGAGGCTGCACAAAACAATGTGAGGCAAACACAACCAGGAGTAAACCCAACAGGTGATTTCTATTAAGAAAGACACTCACAACCCAAATTTAAAGTGACAGCTCAGAATAAAAAAAGCAACAGCCCCTCCCATAGAACCAATTAGCTAACAACACGTGAATGAAATTATAGATGATTTTTGACATGGAATCCACAATATTGAAAGTTTACCAGAGGCTTCAGGAAGCTTCCGGGCCAATAGGGAATACTTTTATAATAGGTTAAGAGGTATATGTGGCAAGAATCTCTATTCCCTTTCAACTTGTCCTACCATTCTATCCTTGACTTCCACTGTGATTTTAGAGTTACTGTCATTCCCTTTGGAGTAGGAAGGCTTGCACAACCATGCCTAAAGTGTGCTTCCTTGACTAATTCCTTCCCCCATTCATCATGGAGTAACACCTAAACAGGGCCATGCTTTCCTTGATTCTAAATATATGTGTTTTTAATCTACACATTTAAGTTGTATAACAACCCACAAGGAAAAGAAATCAAATTATATACCACACACAGAAAGCTCAAAAAGTCCTGATTACTGATTAGAGAGAGAAAGTGTTTCATAGAATTGCAGAACTTTATGAAATGGCACAATAGATCGTAATAGTTAAGGGCTTATTACCATAGTGCTGCTCTCAGGGAAATGAAACCCATCAATGTACATTTTAATTAAAGCATGAAGTATTTAAGTGAATTCCACAAACCACTTAGTCAGCAATCCCCCCACCTCTTTGATTTTGTGGAAACAAACAAACCAAAATAGAGTGATTTATTTGGCTGAAAATTGTTAATTGTTTAGACTAATCAAATTATAGGGAATTTCTTGGATTACCAGTCTTTTTATCTGCTAATGAGTATTAGGGCATTTGATAAAATTCATTTGAATTAAGAATAATCTAACCCTTACTACTTATATAATTTGGGACAAGTTAATTGAACTTTCACTTTTCTCATATTTAAAGTGACAGGTTAGAGTAGGTAATTTCTGTTTCTTTACTAGCTCTATATGATTTTTTAATCATGAAAAGTAAGTACCAGTGAGTGACCTGAACACCTCAGCTCTTATAACCTATTTCTAGAATAAGCCCTATAAGACAGACACTGTACAATGGGTGTATTACAGTATATAATCTCAAGGAATTAGTTTTCTTAAAGCTATTAAAAGCTAATGCATATATTATATACAAATTTAAATAAGAATATAAATAACCTTTATGTCAAAGATTTTCACATACCAGCAAGGCAGAAGCCTGACATTTTAAAGTAATCAAGTAATAGGCAAGACTGTTTAAAGATTACCTTTTACAAGGGGTCAGGTAATGATGCTCTGTGAATAAGAACTCTGCTCCTACCTGTTTGTGGATTGTCCCTGTATGTCATCAAGTTTAAAAATAATGACCTTTTTCTTAGGACAGTGGCAAGCAGTTTAGCTTCAAAATAGCTTAATTACTTTATTGAATTCTCAAGCAGAGATTTTTAGTTTCAACAAGGCTTCTTGACTGCTCTTCTGCTTTCTGGGGATGAAGAAACACCCCATTGCATTGAATAGCAGCATCCTGCTTTGGAAGGAAAAGGAAAATGGCCATTCATACACACCATAGTCTCTTGACTTCAGGGGAAAGTGAGAAAGTTTCCTAAATTGGTCTCCTCATGTAAGCTGCCATCTGCTATGAAAGGACTCTACCAATGGACCACTCTTAATGGGGTTAATGACCTACCTGAACATATTTTTCAATATTTAACAAACTTCCATCCAGTCATAAACCCTTACTTCCAGTGATTCTGAATCCCTGTTTGTTATCATTTAAATGCTGTTATTGTTCCTCTTTAGCTCCCTCTCTTATTCTTATTTCCTTTATTCCTATTCCCCTCATTTTCTGCACTCACCTCCTCTTGTTCTACCCTAAGACCACACAATTGTTTCACTGTATTCTCTGGAAAGCCTGCTCTACAGGTAATAAATTTGCTTTCATTTTAGCATTTTTCCTTTCCTGTGACTCATATTTTCTGATTCTGACTGAAATTTGTCAATCTCCTGTTGTCTCAGCTTTCTTTACCAATTTCTCCAGCACTGATTGCATTTCACTCATTTCACTGACTCAAGGTGGGGAATTGGAATAGTCTTTTCTATGCTGTGTGCAGGTTCTCCCTCTGCTACTATCACTCAATATCCTCTCTTCCTTTTAAGATTGACTTAAGGCATCTAGGTGTAACAGTGGACAGAACACCATTCCTGAATTCAAATCAGGCTTCAAACATTTATAAGCTTTGTGATCCTAGGCAGGTTGCTTTATTATTTTTAAATGTTTTTTAGTTTTATTTTCAGCTACAAATTTTTTCCAAAACCATTTTTTTTTCATACTGAGAAGGTTAAAAAAATATAATAACCATTATACAAATGAAGTCATGCAAAACACATTCTCACATTAGCCATGTTGTGGGGGTAGGGAGAGCAAGAGAAATAAAATGGAAAAAAAAACTTGCTTCAATCTGCACTAATAGTTTGTCAGTTCTCTCTATGAAAGTGGAAAGTGTTTTTCATCATGATTCCTTTGGAATTTTTGTAGATAATTATAACTATTGGAGCAGCCTATTCTTTACAATTTGTTAATGTTATTTACTGCTGTTATAGCAATATTGATTGCTATTACTTGTACAATCTTCTCCTAGTTCTATTCACTTCACTTTCCATCAGTTCATATATGCCTTCCTAGATTTCTCTGAATCAATTTCTTTCATCATTTCTTTTAGCACTATAGTTTTCCATCACAATCACATACCCAAACTTGCTGAACCATTCCCCAATAGCTGGACATCTCCTAAGTTTACAAATCTTTGCCACAAAAGAGAGTTGTGCAGAAAATTATTATTTATTTATATTAAATACCCAATAAAGATTGTGGTATCAAATGTCAGCCATATCTAAGACACTATCCTTTCTTCAATGATGCTAGTGCCTGCCTCATAGTCTTTCTTCACTACAGATATTAATAATCCCTCAAATACTTTAACTTTCAAATTCCTCAGCTTATTTGTTTCCTATAGTTTACCCTTCTATCCAAACTGAGCTACACACTGACATAACCATTCTTTTGTTGTTACTATATAACCCACAAATTCATAGACTTCCATTTTTATACACTTTGAATTTTTTACATTCATTTATAATTTTTATAATTATCTATCATCTTTCCATCTTTCCATCTACCTAGCAACCTAGATCTTTTCCTTTATCTTTACTGTGAGTTCCAGTCCCTCTACCACTTAGTTCTTTCTCTGGTCATCACTGCTGTACTTGTGTTATTATGTTCCCTTCCCCATCTAAACATGTTGATGAAACAATTCAACTCTCTACATTGGCATGAGCTGTCCTTTTACTCTATCATCAACATTTTTATGCCAAACCTCAGACTTGGATTCCTTCTACCAGTTACTGCTTGTATTCCTAGTCATATGCTCTTGAGTGAAAATGGAGAAAATTTTGTATCCTGCAACTTTGCTAAAGTTGTGGATTATTTCCAATTGTTTTTTAGTTGATATTCTAGGGTTCTCTATTCCATCATATCATCTGTAAAGAGCGATAATTTGGTTTCCTTATTACCTACGCTAATTCCTTTAATCTCTTTTTCTTCTCTTACTGCCAAAGCTAGCATTTCTAATACAATATTGAATAGTACTATTGGAAATGGTCCAGTTGATCCCCATTACATATGATGCTTGCTGATGGTTTTAGATAGATGCTACTATTTTAAGGAAAAGTCCATTTATTCCTATACTTTCTAGTGTTTGTAATAGAATTGGAAGTTGGATTTTATCAAATGTTTTTTTCTGCAATTGTTGAAATAATCATATGTGTTTTTGTGAATTTGATTATTGATATAGTTAATTATGCTAACCAAGTCATCACTCTTTGCAGATTATATGATGGTATATAGTTAGAGAATCAACTAAAAAGCTATTAGAAATAATCCACAACTTCAGCAAAGTTGCAGGATACAAAATAAATCCATATAAATCATCATCATTTTTGTACATCACTAACAAAACCCCAAAGCAAGAGATACAAAGAGAAATTCCATTTAAAATTACCGTTGATGGTATAAAATATTTAGTCCTCTATCTGCCAAGGGAAAGTTCAGAACTATACACACAAAACTACAAAACATTTTCCACACAAATAAAGTCAGACCTAATTAGTTAAAAATAATCTATTTATTCAATGCTATACCAAACTCCCAAGAAACTATTTTTACTGATCTAGAAAAAAATAATAACAAAATTCATCTGGAAGAACAAATTGTCAAGAATTTCAAGGGAATTAATGAAAAAAAAAGCAAATGAAGGTGGTGTAGCTGTACAAGATATAAAACTATATTATAAAGCATCAGTAATCAAAACCATTTGGTACTAGCTCAGAAATAGAGCAGTTGATCAATGGAATAGGTTAGGTTCAAAGAACAAAATAGTCAATGATTATAGCAATCTAGTATTTGACAAACCCAAGTACCCCAGCTATTGGGATAAGAATTCACTATTTGACAAAAATTGCTGGGAAAATTGGAAACTAGTATGGCAGAAAGTAGGTATTGACCCACACCTAACACCATATACCAAGATAAGGTCGGAATGGATTCATAATCTAGACATAAAGAATGATATAAACAAATTAGAAGAACATAGGATAGTTTAGCCCTCAGATCTGTAAAGGAGGAAGGAATTTGTGATCAAAGAAGAACTAGAGATGATTATTAATCACAAAATAGATAATTTTGACTATATCAAATTAAAAAGGTTTTGTACAAATGAATTTAGACAAGATTAGAAGGGAAGCAATAAACTGGGAAAACATTTTACATTCAAAGGTTCTGACAAAGGCCTCATTTCTAAAATATATAAAGAATTGACTCAAATTTATAAGAATTCAAGCCATTCCTGGTCAAAGGATATGAGCAGACAATTTTCAAATGAAGAAATTGAAACTATTTCTATTCATATAAAAAGGTGCTCCAAATCATTATTAATCAGAGAAATGCAAATTAAGACAACTCTGAGATACTACTACACACCTCTCAGATTGGCTAAGATGACAGGAAAAGATAATGACGAATGTTGGAGAGGATGTGTGAAAACTGGGATCCTGATATGTTGTTGGTGGAACTGTGAATGGATCCAACCATTCTGGAGAGCAATTTGGAGCTATGCTCAAAGAGTTATCAAATTGTGCATACCCTTTGATCCAGTAGTGTTTCTATTGGGCCTATATCCTAAGGATATCTTTAAGGAAGGAAAGGGCCCCACATGTGCAAAAATGTTTGTGGCAGCCCTTTTTATAGAGGCAAGAAATTGGAAACTGAGTAGATGGCCATCAATTAGAGAATGGCTGAATAAATATATGGTATAAATATGTTATGGAATATTATTGTTCTGTAAGAAGCAGCCAGCCGGATGATTTCAGAGAGGTCTGGAGAGACTTGCTTGAACTGATGCTGACTGAAATGAGCAGAGCCAGGAGATCATTATTCACGACAACAGGAAGACTATATGATGATCAATTCTGATGGAAAATGAGATGTTTCAAACCAGTTCCAATTGTTCAGTGATGAAGAATGCCATATACACTCAGGGAGAGGCCTGTGGGATCTGAGTGTAGACCACAACATAGCATTCTCATTCTCTCTGTTGTTGTTTGCTTGCATTTTGTTTTCTTTCTCATTTTTTTCCTTCTTGATTTCATTTTTCTTGTGCAGTAAGATAACTATAAATACGTATACATATATTGGATTTAACATATATTTTAACATATTTAACATGTATTGGACTGCCTACCATCTAGGGGAAGGGGTGGAGGGAAGGAGGAGATAATTTGGAGTAGAAGGCTTTGCAAGGGTCAATGTTGAAAAATTATCCATGCATATGTTTTGAAGTAGAATGCTTTAATTTAAAAAAAGGGAGAAAATTATGAAATCCTGCTGACTGGGTCCACTACAAATTCATGTCCCATAATTTCAATTGGATCCTTCTTGAAGCAAAGTAATATTTTGTCTCTAAATAGACACCTAATCCATTATAGTATCTTTTCAAATCCTTTCTTATTCACTCTTCATGTCTCCCTCTTTGCTTCCTTGCCTCATGTTGTACTGGGAAAAAAATGAAGCTATACACTGAAAGTTCCTTTTTTTTCCTCTGAGTCTCATCTCCCATCAAATAGATGGTTTTTTCCACTACTTTATCCCTCTCTTTCTCCTTTATTTACTAGAACTAACTAGAACTTAACTAATTCTTGGATCTTCCATATCAAATATATTTTACTTGACTCATTCATCTCTTCTCAATATTACCCTACATCTCTCCTCCCTTTTCTAACTAAATTTGAAAAGGCCAGCTACAACAGGTGCCCCCACTTCCTTTCCTCTGATTCTCGTAGTTCTTTATAGATGGCTTCCAAATCTCATAATTCAATCCAAACTGCTCATTCATTACCAATGAATATGACCAAATCCATTTTTTCCCTCAGTCCTCATCTTTCTTGTCCTCTTTTCAGCTTTGACACAATTTTTCTCTGTAGGTTTCTGTAAAACTTTTAAAAAAATTTTTTCTCCAACATGTTCACCCTCTCTCTCTTGTTCACCTTTGCTGAATATCTACCCTGGACATACTCCAAAATTATTGATGTACCAAGAATGTGTCTTGGAACTTTTTTCATTTTTCCTCTGTACTATTTCACTTGGTGATCTCATCAGTTCCATTGATTTAATTATCATCTCTATGCTTTTGATTCTCAGATCTGCTTCTCTTGTCCTATTTCTCTCCAACTAACTATTGAACACCTTGAATCAATGTTCCAAAGATTTTCTAAACTCATCATGTATAAAACTGAACTCATTATCTTCCTCCCCCCCAAAAAAAACCCTCTGCTTCCTAAACTTTCTGATTATGGTCAATGGCGCCACCATATTCCCAGACTCAATGACTTCAATTTCCTTCATAGTCTTTCTCCAATTTTGACCTCATTGTTGTTCATAACACAACATACTTCATCTCCCTGGCAATTGGGAGTATTTTCAGTGCTGGTCTCAGATGCCCAAAAAATTCTTTTTCTCACCTCTATCTTCTAGCTTTTTTCAAGAGTCATCTAAAATTCCACTTTCTTCAAGAAGTCTTTTCTAATCCTCCTAATATACCTTTTTCTTGTTGATTATCTTTAATCTTGCATATATTTTATTTATACATTATTGTTTTCATGTGCTTCTTATTAGACTGCAGACTCTTTGAGCACAGAGACTCTCTTTTGACTTTCTTTGTATCACCAGCACTTACATTTCAGATGTTTAATAAATGCGTCTTGATTGTCTATAATGGTAGCTTGGAGGCAGGATGCCTTATGAGTATTAATGACAACAGCTGAATAAAAAGCATAAATGGCTTAAGAAAGAGCAGAATCAAGAGGCAATACTGAATTCATTGAAAAGATCAGGCTACATATTACACACATATTCTTTCAATATTATGTGATTTTGGGGAAGTAACTTCTCTCCTGGATCTATAAATACTCCATTTGGAAAATGATGGCAATGGATCAGATAATTTATTTTAAAAATAAGATTTTATTGAGGAAAAATGTTCTTTTTAAAAAATTGTATGTCCACCCAGAGAGAGGTATATGAAATGTGGAGCACAACATAACATTTTCATGCTCTCTATTGATGTTTGCTTGCATTGTGTTTCCTTTCTCTGATTTTTTTTTCTTGTAGACAGGATTTTTCTTGCACAACAACTTGTCAAGTATTTTAACATTATTAACATGTAGTGGACTTCCTGCCATCTAGGGGAGGAGAGGGGACTGGGGTAAAATTTGTAACAAAAAGCTCTGTAAAGATCAATGCTGAGGAAATACCCATACATATGCTATGCAAATAAAAAGCTTTAATAAAAAAATTGTATGTCAAACAAAAGCAATAATTAATCTATAAGTAAAATAGCAAGATTCACTTAGTCTAGAAGACTGATAAGTAGTTGGGTCATGTTGTTTCTGATGTTCCTTTCAGCTCTACACTGACCAACTTAAGATAGTAATAGTATAAAGAATGGAATTACACACTGCCACAGAGAGAAGTTAAAGTTAAGAAGCTATAGAAGAGAGAAAAGGTAATTTCTAAATTTACTTCTGCTTATATGAAACTTTGATCATTTCAATCTTTCTCATAAAGAAAAAAATCCCATCCTTCTAAACAGTATTTTTCTGGTTTGTTTTACAAATAAAATATTTTTTTTTTCTTGGAAAAAAAATCAACATGTGTTGTGTTATTATTATTTAAATGCTTCTGGTTGGCCATTTTTCACAGACCAGATCCCCAACAGAGCATAGTCAGCCTGCATAGCACTAGTATCACATGTTCCATCTGGTCCAAGCCTTGCAGTCAGCAGGCCCCTATATGAAGCAGCAGCTGAAGCCTCCATATGGACTTCAGGTGTAGCCCCAGGTAGAAAGCATTGCTGGGAACCAGTCTGGAGGCCTTGAAGCATGGATGGCTGCCGGAAGCTGAACATCAGACAAAGATGGCAACCACTGTGCTAGATTCAGAGGGCAAAAGGTGTTCTTGGCCACTAGGGCTGTGTGGGGTTCCAGAAACAGTTGGGGGTCAAAAAGCAATGTGGAACTGCAAATGTCAGTGGCAGATGTAACATACAAATGTTGTCCAGAGAGAAGGGGGGGAAATTTAAGGGAAGCTCTTTGCTCCCATAAGTTGTCTCTTTCCTTTAGAATATGTGTGATTTTTTTTTTCTTCAAATGCCACCAAGTCAGGGGAAAAGATTCCCTTTAAAGTATTAAAAGACAGTCATATTCTAATTTTAATTTTTCTTACATTTATTCAGTATCTTCAGTTATTCCCCTCCCCCAACATGAGTGCCTAACAGATAAAAAATGGTCTTTTAACCTTGCATTTAATAATAATAACATCAACAACAATATATAGCACTTACTACATGCCAGACTCTGTGCTAAGAGCTTTACAATTATTACTTCATCTGATCCTCATAGCAAGTCTGATTCAAAGGTGCTATTATTATACCCTTTTAAGGGTGAAGAAACTGAAGCAAAAAGAAGTGACTTGCCTAAAGTCATGCAGTTTGGAAGTGTCAGAGGTTAAATTTAAATTCAACCCTGATTATAAACCCAGCCCCCGCATCTCTCTCTCTCTCTCTCTCTCTCTCTCTCTCTCTCTCTCTCTCTC